>JACDJE010000545.1:0-21699 GCA_016647715.1 Pavo muticus | reverse complement strand
TCCCCCCCCCCCTCCCCCGTGTCTATGCTTGCTGTATTTGGGCTCATTCTCACTTGTTGCAGCTTTGCACATTGCTACCCTGCTGTATATCCTTGTGGTCAAGGTGGATTTTGTTGCAGTACTATAATACACTATAATTTAAACAGCAGTATTCCTCTTATTACTAAAGTTCGTGATTTAGTTTAGGGGATGTTAATCAGATGCTGATTTGCAGGGAAAAAATAAGACAAAAACATTAAGTCAACTGGCAACAGTTCAGTGGTGTATGACTTCTTCTGTAGACCTATGCTGAAGATATATGCTAATACACCTTTACCTGTATGAAGACTTCCAAGTTGAAGATTAAGCATGTAAAGCTTAGTAATGCAGGGTTTGATTCTTTTGAGGTAAATCTCAATGCAGCCATGCACTTATCTGAAAGAATGGAAAATGACTATATGAACCACTGCAAAGTATAAGAACTCTAAATTAAGGAGCTTTAGGGCTTTAAGTCTGTATGAGTTACCTCCCTAAAACTACTGAGACTTTCTATCATGGTTTCTGTTCAGGATAGAAATGTTGGGAATATTGATGATCAGAGGAGAGCAAGGGGAATGTATTTTAAATGCCATTTCACTTGCATTTGCAGGGTCAGAAAATAACTTAGCCAGACTTCTCTTTGTTGGTTCATATGTAGTTGTTTGTATCATGAATGGCAGGGATCAGAGAAGACATATTATGGGTAAAAATAGCTCATATGGAAGCCTAGTGGTCAAAGAATCAGGAAGGAATTGGAAGGACAGAAATAATGACTTTGCCAGCATATGACAATGCCATGTTTTTCTGGGAACCAACTAAGAGAAAGTACCTTAGCAATATCTGCGGATTACATCTGCATCCACTATTGTAATTTCAAGCTTAGCTGACAGTGTGCTGAAATTAAAGCTAGCTTAACTACTTGCTTCTTGACGTTTCTTTCGTTTGACTTCTCCTTTTGTCATCTTCTGTCAAGTGTGCCTTAACCATATCTTAAAAATGGTAGCAGCGGTGATACAGGCTTTTGGCATGGCCACAACTGCTTTCAAAGATAATGGGCTACTCACCTCTACAGATAAGATAGGAAAGCAGGCAAAGTTGTGAAATTTTCTGCTCATGAAGTGGTTTGCTCTCACAATCAAGAGAGGAGTGCTTGCTGCTGTGTGGAGAAGACTACTGCAGGTTGCTGCCTGCTGACACCTATAGCTCCACAAGCAGTGCACTAAACAGCTGCAGGTAGGAAAAGATAGGGGCTGTAGCTGAGGACTATTCAAAAGTTGTGCTCTATCTGAGTGAGCATCGTATGGGAATTGCAGGCACATGTTGTTGGCAGCTTAGGGATAAGGCTAGGAGGAGTGAACACTGGGATGCTATCCAACTCTTCTGCAGTTGTGACAGACGGTTTGAGTTCAACATCTGTACTCAGGCTTGCCTGCAGGAGTAGAAATGGTGCTTCGCATCATTACAGCAAGCACTCACAGAAAGGTTTGGCTCTGTATTCCACTGTATTTTCTCCTTCTTCAATTTGTGTGAATATGAAAGGAGAGGGAAATGGTGGCAGCTGAACCCATCAGTGGAACCAGGTGAGCTGGATACTTTGTCAGACAAAACAAATGTGGGAGTTTCTTTGCATTTAATTTGCCATTTGTTATGGCCAGGCTGTGTTGGGTCATGTAGTAACTGTCTTTACCTTTTATTTTCTGAAACACTCATTCTAACTATAAGACAATATGTAACTCACAAGTAGTCCTATAAAAATTAGATTAGGTTGAGGTGGTACTTAACACAATTAAAGACTATAAAATTAGATGTCACTTGTTAATAACTGCTGTATCTGATCCTTAAGGGTGTTTCAAGGTGATGGAAGCTTTAGGTATCAGAAGACCCTCTGTATATTAAAAAGGGCTGTTCCAAAGTATTAGAGCTAGATCAATTTTTCTGCAAGCCATACTGAGTTTTTCCTTGAATATTCTCAACACTGTGCAAAAAAATAGTTTTTTGCTACATCAGGAAAATTGACTTTGATGAAAATGAAATTTAGTTGATACTGTTGAATTATCAGAATTGTTACCGTTAAACTCGAAACCTTTAGATCTTTGCTTTCTGTAACCAAAAGTAGCAAATCTGAGCTGCCATAAGGCACAAATGAGCTGCTTAATGTTTAGCTAAAAAATTGCTTAGTTGATTGCTTAGTTGATCTCTTGCATATTTTCTTCATATTTTTGCCTTTGGAAGGGCTATTTGTTATTTCAGAATGTCTTGGCCCTAGTTTGTTTGCAAGACTTCATTTATCCTTTGGAAATGCGTAGCCTTCAGAAGCTTGGCATCTGCAACATTCCAGAGAATGAATTACTGTGGCTAGAAGTCTCTGGAATGAGAAAACTCTCCTCCACAAGAACATAATTTCTTTATTTCTTACTTTATTTTTACAGAATTGGGATTTGTTCTGGGGAAGCAAAAACAACAAAACAAAAACAAACAAACAAAAAAAAAACCAAAAAAACAAAACAAAAAAACAAAAAAAAACCCAAAGAAAACAGATTTTTCATCTTTCCTCCTCCCTCCTCAAGTGAAGGAGGGAGTACTGGTGCTGGAGGCTTGCTCTTTAAATAAATGGCATCTTTCTCTTCTCTCTTGGCAACAGCAGGGAGCATTCTTGTTGTATGACAAGGCTAGCTGGTGCTATATTTATCTTGTAGCTGTATGCACGGTTGCAAAAGGTCATTCAATACGAGAAAGGCAAAGAGCCAATGCAGTTTAAAGAAAGCTCTCCTGTAATCTGACTGTTTGGGCTGGCTTAAAGACAAGGCTGCATAGTTTCAGAGGAGTGAGGAATATCCTTACTGAGATGAGATAAAAATTTTCCCCAGTTGTCACTGGAAAGATCAGGGCTTTGTGGAGACGGGGGGGAAAAAAGCTTTTTTTAATGGAGTTCAATAGATGTTTGGGTGCAGAAGACGAAGAAGGAAGACAGGAGGGTGGGAAAGATGATATTAATAATGTTGGCAGTAGTATTGGCAGTGAAGAACTGGATTTGGTACAAATGCACCTTACCTTTTTGCCTGAAAGATACATGAAAGCAAAATTCACCTTGGCAGTGTACCTGATGTGTTGGTTATTGCTGGAACTCTGCTAGGTAAGAGATTTCAGTGCAAATATGTGAGAATTTTAGTTAGCTGCCTATGTATTTAAAAGGCAAATTAAGCAGTGCCTGCTGATGTATTTGATAGTTTATTAATATGTACCAGGCAATGTCTTTCCTATTTGTTGTAAAAGGGGCACTGCAGACACTGACACTGTAACCAGATGTAGGTGATCCATCAGGGGAACACTTATAGGGGCTACTAGTAGAGTAGGATACAAGGCATTACACTAGTAATTGCTAGCCAGTTTATAGACTATTACTTCATTTCAAGATATTTGTGATTACTTTAGATTGTGTTCTAAATGAAATTCCTTGTGGTGCTCTTTATTGGCTTACATTTGTCTCTTGTGTTGGATGAGCAACAGAATGTATTTCAGTTCTGAAAATGTGAACAAAAGTATAAAATTGAGATTTTAGAATATATTGCCAGCTATAGTGGAGAAACAGCATACAGGCTGCAGTGGGACTTAGCTTAAATGTGAACTGATCACAACTAATGGAAATACTTTCTCCTATTGCATTACTCTATAGGGGAAAAAGCAAGGTATTGGGTCAGTTGTAAATGCTGTAGTTCATTCAGTTTCACTTTGCAGAAAACTGCTTTAATTTTCAGACTTAAATAATGAAACATTCAGTCCTACTCAAGTGATAATTTTAAGGTTTAAGTCGAAGCAGAGAAGGGCTGAAACATGTGAGTTCAAAATAGTGATGTTTTATGTATAGTGCTGCTATATTAGTAAATCTGGAATCTGTAGTACATCTTCCTTTGTCTCTGAATGCAACAATGAAAGACTTGCTGTTGTAGGTATTTAATTGATGGATAAATCACCAGACAGGCCGAAACAAACATCAAAGAAATACTTCCTGGGTGTCTTTTTTTCAGAAGTATGTGATAGGTAAGAAATATATGGTGATGTGGTGCGGACCACAGGTGTGGGGCCAGCTGGTGCCTCAGCAGCAAGAAACCCTCTCCTACAAGCATCTCTACATGTGTTGGCTGCTCCTTTTCAGAAAAGTTTCTAATTGATCTGGTTGTTCTTGCTGTGGTTTGACTCCTTTGCAACTGAACACGAATTTGTAGGTTTTAAGAGCCATACTTCTGTTATAGGATAAGCCAGAGGCAGGCATCCAGAGGTCAATCTGGGTGTGTTCTGCAGTTACAGTATCTTGGACTTGTTGCTGATGCATAGATTTTTGGGACATCACAAGTGCAGGAAACATTAAGTGACACACAATAGTTTTGTGCACATATGCTGTATTTTAGGACAAACAGTTGTTTCTGCACCTGACAAGTAGCAAATGTGTAGGGTTGGATTGTTGGGAAGAGGCTAGTGCTTGATGGGAGGAAAAGCATGAGATGTCACTACCATGCAGGGGAGCAGGAGCTGGCAGAGTGTAACACAGGAGGCCCAGCGTCCATTCAGCTCCCTTCCTCACATAAGCCCATTGCTATACAAAGGTGTCCATGTGGACTGAACTGTAAATTACACAGTATCATTCAGTACTTTGCATAGCTTGTGACTGAAGTAATTTATCACTCCATTTCTGAGTGGAGAGTGTTCTGTAAATAACAGACAATGTTATTAAAACACATAAGCTAGGAGAGGTGCTCCTGTCTGCATCTGCTTGCATACAGCATTATATTTGCACATTGCATACAAGACCTTTGAGAAAAAAAGGGACAAGGAGAAGTAGAACAGCTTCTGTTAAAACTGCAGGCTTCAAAAAACTCTCTGAGAACATTGCAGTGTTCTGGCTAACCAAACTTTTTTTTTTATATTACAGCAATGTCTAGTTATTAATGCTTCTTTCTTACTGTGCTTTCTTAAAAACTGTTAAGATTTGAGACCAGATTTTATTTCCTGACACTCTTCCAAGACTTTGGCCTCTTCACATCCCAGTCCACTCAAAGAGTGCTGTTTTTATTCTCCTTCAGACTCACAAGATGAAAAAGCAGCACAGTGTTGCTCATCCTCAGGTTCTGTAGCTTGGCAGAATCCAGTAGGACTGCCCCGAGGGACAGCCAGCAGCTGGAAATTGTGCTGCAGTGTTACACAGGCATCCTTTGTTTGCAGCCTGTGTGGCAAAACCAGTTCAGTTCCTTACTGCAGGTTGGGCTCTGGGTGTTTGTGGAGTGTCAGAGGCTGCCTGTGACTCCTCATCACTGCTGTGCCCAAAGGGGAATAGAGCTGTGTGACCTTTCTTTGAGTGTAAGTGGTGGAGTGAGACACACAGCCTGCAGTCTTCTGCAGGCTGCCCTCTGGGAAACCTCTGTTATGTGTCTGAAAGTAGGCTCCAGGTTTTAGGGGTCACTGCAATTTGTGGGGGATAAAAAAAAGACTTGGGACCTTCCCAAATATTCCACATGCAGAAAGACAATCCTTTCATCCTTTCAGCTGGTTCTCCTTTTCAAGCCCCACTTAGGAACATCGGATAGTTACAAAGAAAGAATGGTTAGGCACTCTTTCATGGATGCCTGTGGACAGGTTAAGCTTCTTGCAGAGAATCATAGAACGGCCTGGGTTGATGAAAAGGACCTCAAAGATCATCTAGTTTCAACCCTCCTGCTGTGGGCAGGGTTGTGCCAACAACTAGACAAGGCTGCACAGAGCCGCATCCAGCCTGGCCTTGAATGCATCTACGTGCAGTTGCATTTGGCTAGATGGTACAGCTTATCAGTAGGAGGAGCTTTTCTAGTCTTACACCTCTTGTCTGAAGTAGTTGCTATCCAGATGCCTTATGAAATGGTGAGATTCACTTGGGCTAACAGTTCTTGCAACCAGTAGACCTCAGATGTAACAAAACCTCTTGGATCTATACAGCTGAGTTGAAAACTTGGTGGGAGCCAGTCTCGCACTTGGGCAGTGGTGGTGTTGCTGTTGCAGACAGTTGGACTTCTATTATTTTGTAACTGTTTTCTTTGTCAAACTGCATAAAAGTGCACACAGACTGTGCTTACTTGGTGAGACACCAATTTCTCTGCATTCTGTTAGTGGCTCTTTCCATTACAGATAATCCCTTCATTTTCCAGTTCTTGCCTGCTCAATGTGTTGCGTCCAGAGCTGCTACTTCACAAATAAGCAAACAACTTCAGAAACATCAGTCAGTTTTAGAAACAAATGATTAAATTAACACAGCCTCTTCTGGGTCATCTCCCTCTTTTAATATTTTTAGCTTGATTTTTACTTCAGACTGTAAGGACTGGATTATTTCAGTGTATGTGGCAGTAGTAAAGGTGGATAAAACCCCTTTGAGGGGAAAGCATAGCCTAGTTTTCCTATATAGTGAAGGAATTCTCTAACCACAAGGAATTGTGGAGGGTGCTTTGTGTGTCACCCAACTGAGGAAAAAAGGACACTGATAGGCAAGTTTTAGTCTTTTGTCATTGCTGACTTCCAAAAGATCTTCAGTGGAAGCACAGCCTCCTTTGGAGTTGGCTATATGAATACTAGTGTATTCTATGCCTTATTTCTCATTCCAGCATCTACACGCAGCAGGCTGGAAGTTAAAGATGTGGGCGACTTCTTCAGGAGAGCAATCCCTCTGTGGATCCCAAATGACATCCTCTAAGAAAGCTGTCTATTAAAGGGAGGAAAGATGCTTCAGGTATATCACTATTTCATAGGGATTGTATATTGGTATAATTGTTGTCTGCTGTTACCCTGTTTTTAACATTGTCAGTGTACTCTGCTGAGAACACTTTACCTATTATATTTTTTAAGCAGCGGAACGTTATCTTTAGGAAGCCCATATTTTGAGGTTCCACTCTCTGTTTCTCTCTTACTTTTTAAATTTGGTCCCAGCCTAACTTACTGTGGTCACAGAAAGCATTTGGCACAGCAAGGAGCAGAATCTTGATCTACAGAGTGCGAGACAGGCTTAGCCCGTGCTTCTTGTTCTGTGCTGGTAGGCAGCAGGCTGGAAAATGAAAATACTGCAGTGGGAACTGGCTAACTCCCTTCAGTTATTTTTCCAACAGCCTTAACATAAGTACTGGTTGGAAACAGTGTGGTTTTTATAGTTATTCCATAGGCTTACATGATCTTGCTGTGTCTGTAACTCCTCTATCTTCTGAACGCTTGCCAACTTCAGCAAAACTTAAGTGAGGCAGAAGCTGCAGAGTTCATATGAGGGAGGCAGAAACCAGGGAGTGGAGACAGACTTAATTCATGCCCCTCCCAAGGGAAAGGCTTCTGCATACATTTGTCCATTATCAAACATCACAAGCAGTGCCAAATATTTCCATCTCCATTTCCATCATCCATTGGATCCAAGACTGTTGGTTTAGCTGCTTGCAGAAATGTGTTTTCTCAGTGAAGTGTTTTTCATCTGGCTGTTAATGGAGCTCCACTGAAGCTTACTTTTAGCCTTCAGACGACAGAGTGAAAGCCAATATTTTTAAGTGCAACTCGAGACAGCTTAAGAGGGATGTCTTTCAGGAAGCCCTAAGCATTCTCTCTGCCCCTTGGAATGCTGGAATCTGTCTCAGATGTACCAGTGAGGATATTCAATCTCCCTTCGCTTATTTAATCAAAACTGCTGATCTTTAATTTGGGGTCACAAACTGTTAGGGTGAATGGCCTGATTAGATACACACTTAGATCTGCTCACGATGTTTTTGGAGTTATGCGGCTTATTTTGTTCAAGAGAAATATTTCTGACTATTTGATTCATTTTCTTTCATTTATGCCCAAATTTTCTGGATTCATCGGGACTAGAAATAAGGAAGCAGCCTGTCTTATCATGACATGGTATTTAGAGTGCTGGGTAGGACCAGGTAGTGATAAGGCAATGAAATGGGAGAACTGCAGAGTATTGAACCTGACAGAGGGCTTCATTCAGACTTGTTCTTCATTCTGGGCAGCAATTCAGCTCTTTTTGAGTAGTGTAAGTCATTCAGTGTGTGCTGGCTGGGGAGTCTGACTTGCTCCTTTGCCCACTCCAAAAAGCCAAGAATGGTGTTTTTCCCAATATGTTTAGTATTCATCAGGCCATCTCGTGGATCCAGCTCTGAGTAACACCCAGTGTGTTCAGAGGGCATGCTGTGAAAGGCTGTTATGCACAGCAATGCTGAAACGTCCTTTATAAACCTGGGGAATGATCCCTGGAAAACCAGCATGCCTCACTTTTACAGCTATTCTCTTAGCATTACCACATCTTCATTTGTATGCCTGTGTTTGGGAGCCACTTGTCTGTGTAACAGTCTTTTCTCAGTTATTATAATTCTCAAACTGTGCTATCGATCAAAGCTGAATTGTCTTCTTTATGTGATTAGCTTAAGCCTGGTTCCTGAAATGAACCTGCCCGTGCATACTCCTGCAGCACTGGAGCTCATAAGCAAAGGGAAGGCTTTCTTGCTGAATTATTACTTCATACTGATTAAAAAAAAATTGACAGCCTGAAATCCTGTGTGACTGGTAGAGTACATAGAGTGGGCTGAGAACCTGTAAATAGATGACTAAAAGGAAACTTTCTTCCTGTGAGTGCTGGAACAGTTGATATTCTTCCTAGAAGGTTTCTCATGTTTGCAGACATCTAAGGAGGTGTTTTCTGTCTGTTCCTGGTTCTATCTGCTGGAATAAAAGCAGAGCTTGTGATGGACAGAAAAATTACAGTGCTCCAAGTGTGACTATTTACAAAAATGGATGAAAATTAGCATATATTGCAGAATTTGAGGTGTGACAACTGCATAATAAGAACAATGAGATGTATGAGTTGTAGGTAGCATAACATCCAGAAAACCACAGAAATGCTTAGGCAGGACAGCATTAAAAGCTAGTTACATCACTGCCATTCTGGAACAGGGAACAAAATCAAATTTGAACTTCTAAATATCAGCAAATGTATCCTTTCCACACATATAACTCCAATTTGTTTGGAAACTTGTTTGCACTCAGAAGTGTGTAGAAAAAGTTCATCTTCTGGAGCCATCTGACCTTTAACCATCCCATTTCCTGTAAAAGTGATGTGAAATAATGTTTAATAAAAGAACTGTCCTGTTGCTTTTAATTTTAGTAGATATATCCTGCTTTTTCCTTGGTTTAAAGGAGTTTTTCTCCTTTATTAAGTCTCAGCTTTGTTTTTGGATGGCATTGATGGTCTTATTCATAGATTAGAGAAAATAGTGTAATTCTGATTATGATCACATGTGAACCATCATTTTGATTCTAGAAAAAAGAAAATGGTGAGATAAACCTTTTGTGTCCTTACGCAGTATGCCAGGTTGTAGTGTTGGCATTCAGAGGACCTCTTGATAACAGAGGAATTAGGACAGAAACATTTCTTTTGGTTCAGATGCAAACTCTGGGTACAGCACGGGTACCCGGGCAGACTTTCAGGGTGCCTGCCTAGGTTTGCCACTCCAAATTCTCCTACTGACCCTCAGCCAGAGGTACTGCTGCTGCCACAGGGCACTACAGGAAGATGTGAATCTGCCCCTGGAGCACAGCTTTCAGCATTGCTGCTCACTTTAACCATTAAGGCTGACTTTGTGTTGATGTGACATCCTCCAAGTGAAGCAAGTCCATATTATATCCACTCATATTATACAGGTGACACAAATCTATCCCTGGGACTTCATCTGGAAAAATGGGGTAGTATGTTGTGTTGGTGTTACTAAAATCTTCTGTGTTGGCTAGTCATGCTCTATGGTGGCTTTATTTGAGACACAGAACTAGCAGCATAGAAGTTACAGTTCTATTTATGGCTCCTTCTGTTTTTCTTTACCTTTTCCTCAAAATTATGTACAATATTGATTTCCGGAGAATAACATAAATGCTGTGTATTACTTACCTGGGAGAGAATCTCATAGACAAAAAGTAGAGCAAAGGCTGTTTTTCTGCAGAGCTCAACTGAAAAGAATAAAAAGAAAACAACAAAAACCTCCTACTATTTGGAAACATCCAAAAAAGTTTTTTGCTGCCAATGCAGACAATTTTTGTGCTCAGACAAAGTTATGGGGTGGGGCAAGCAGAAAGGATTAATGCTGTTTCCATATGAATAAGTGTTTTCTGGAGGGGTATTATTTGCTGTAATCCTATTAGTAAAACATAACCCTAGTACAGCTTGGTAGCCAGTCTCTCTCTGCCTAAAAAGAGACCCAGCCTTTAAGGTGTGGTGAGAAGCACGGTGGAGATGAACTAAAATGTGAGAGAAATATTAATGTCAGTGCTCAGGAGAAGATAGATTTCATAATGTTGGCAATAAAAGATTTTTTCCTCTTCAAGTCCCAGCTCCTGGAAGCAAGTGACTGAACAAGGGCATTACTTAAAAACACAGACAGCTTTCAGGTGTTAAATGTGAAATCATAATTTCCAATGTAAAGGTATTAAACTAGGAATATTTCACACTTGGAATTGTCAGTTGCCTTGCAAATCATCTCTTAAGAGCTTGGATCAGTTTGTAATGGGTACTGATTGTAATAGCATCTGATTTCTGTGCTTTCCTTAGTCCAGATCAAAATTCTAAATGGTGAAATGGTGTAATCACAGCAGTGTTCATTTGGAAAGTGCAGCCTTTCATTTCTCATCCCACATCAATAATGAGCCAGGGTACCCAGCAGAGAGTGTAGGGGGACTGACATCAGCAAAATGCGTTGGATGCATGAAAAGGCTTCCTAAAAACAAATGAAATAGCATGTAAACTGCTGGAAACAGACAAAGGTTCCCAGAGCAAACCTGCACTAAAGGCATCCTGGGAACTTTAGTGTGGGACATTTCTTCTTCCAGAAGTCCTGGATCCACCCCTCCGCTGGGGAGGGGACAGCTATTGCATTGCCTATTAAATTGGCACTTTTTCTTGAAGCCCATCACAGCACTTCAGAAAATGTCCTTGTTTAAATGCCAATTTGTCAGAGAGTTAAGAGTGACAACAGATGGTAATAATAAAGATGTGGTCTCATGGTACTTCAAACTCGCTGAAACTAAGGCTCTGTGTACATCTTGGTTTTTGTAGGCATGTGCTCAGTTTCACTCTGTTTACTCCTGGATATGTTAGCCCTGGAAGATAGCACCTCTGAATTGGCTGTCACATGGCTGGCAGTGCTGTTTGCTTATGTCAGGGTACTGCTGACCTGGGTCTGCAGGGACAAAGAAGCCTGGCTGGAGCTAGAGCTCATGCAAGCTCTGCTCTCCAGAGCTCTGTACTGTTGGTTCACACACAGTCTTACTGTATGTGCTCAAGCCAGTGTTACAGTTCCAATACAGTAGATTTAATCCTTTCCAGATTGAGAAATTTGCACCACTCTGTGTGAAAACACTGGTGATCTCTGTTCACTCATGTTTCTTCCTGAAGATTCCTACAGGGCCTTGGAGAAACTCTCCATCTGTGTCTCTTGTTCATTTTACAGGAAATACTGGCCTATCCCCACCAGGAAGTACATAGCTTTTTTGAGAAGGTATGTGTCTGTGCTCTTTATAACAAGTCTCCAGTTTGTGAGGTAGCCTTTAGCTATCTCTGCAGAATAGACAAATAGAAGATCAAGAGGAGGCTTGTTAGTGGGAAAGGAGATCTGAAATTTGAATGCGTCTTGGTTTCATTTGGGACGGAGTTAATTTTTAGTTCATAGTGTCTCATATGGTGCCATGTCGTGGTTTTAGGAGAAAAACAATGTGGGTAACAGTGGTGTTTAGTTGTTGCTGAGCAGTGCTGCACAGAGCTGAGGACACTTCAGTTTTCAGCTTCTTGTGCTGTCCTGCCAGTGAGGGGCTGGGGGGCATGAGGAGCTGGGAGGGGAAAGAGCCAGGACATCTGCCCTAAACTGACCTGAGGGATATTCCATACTGTATGATGTGGAAAAACTACAAAACTGGGGAGTTGGCCAGGAGGGCTGCCACTGCTGGGATTGGCAGGGCATCAGTTGGTGAGTGGTGAGCAATTGCTTGGCAATCACTTGTTTTGTATGTCGGTGGGAATTCAATCCCACATCTTTGCTCCATGTGCATTTCTATGTCAGGCACCATTCTGTCAGAATGCCTCTCTGCTGCCATCTGTCACACACCAACAAAATATAATGGGATATCGGAATTAAGGTTCAACCTCTACTGCCATCCCACCAACATCCGCCTCTGATGTCATGGGCCAGCATCATAAATAGGAGGCATTACTTTTGAGCGGCATGTGTACGTACTGTGATGCTATAGATATATTTTTATCATTACTATTCTCCTCTCTTCCTTTCCAGTTGCAGCAAATAGTTTTTAATCTCAACCCACAAGTTTTACTTTGTTGGTTTTTTTCCCAACTCTCTCCCCAGTCCCACTGGGAGAAGGGTGTGGTGAGCAGCTGACTGTGTAGTGCTCAGCTGCCTGCCAGGTCAAACCACAACAGAATGACACCTACAATTTGTATGTTAAAAAGCACTGAAAATTTCAAGAACACTTTCTACAGCTCTAAAATAAACCTGAAAAATGGTAGTTCATTGCTGAGAAGCTTTCACAACTCTTTGGCTTTTAATGCTTTTTCATTTTCACACTATCGATGAGTTTCCTGTAAATGTGATACAGGTTGGTTTGCTTAGCAATAGGGGTTAGTACATTAGTTTAAGAACCAATATATTAGTTTAGCAAAAGGAATCCATAAGTGATAGTTTTAAAACTTTCCATTTCAGCTGTAGTGAGTGAACAGTCTTGTTTTTCCTCAATAATTTTGCACTGGGGACGTAATAGAATACTTTTATCTTCCGCCTCAATGATTTTTGCCTCATGAGAAAGACTGGAGTCACTGGAGTCTTTTGCCTCAAAATGTGCAATGACATTTTCCTTGGGTTCCACATACATTGTTTTTAAAAAGTGGTTCACTATAGCCTACCAAGCAACGGGAATCTTTCAAACTGGGAAAAAGTGAATGAAAGTCAGTCAAAGGGTTCAGTGATGAAGCTGATAGTGGAAAAAAGGGGAAGAAGTGAGCACTTGACCACCCTGAATACCACTGAGCATGCCCAAAGGGACATTAGCACATATCTATGAGACCTTGAAGAAGAGTGAATATGTATGCCAAAGTACTGCCTATGTATGTTTTAACTGTATAAATGTAGAATCTGAACTCTGAGAGCACGTTTGCTTGTCAAGTTGCCTGGTGTGCATGGTGAGGAATAAAGGAATGCTGCTTTCTAACACCACATTGGAGTTAGAGAGTTTTCTTCCCGAGTTTCGGATGACAAATGGATCTTCGAGATGGGTTAATTCTGTCTCTACAGCAATGGTCATTCTTTGTAAAATAAATAAAGAAATAGGGAGTTATATCAAAAAAGAGCCCACAATTAGAACAGGGAAAAATGAGCAAGGAACAAAATGGACGGTGTTGAAGGCTATTCTAGAAGTTTTAGTAAGCTTCACTGGCAAGAATAAATTGACTTTACTTAAAATTGAATTCTGTTTACTTAAATAGTTTGAGTTTCAAGAGTTGCATATGGTGACAAATGGTTCATTCTCTTCTACTCTTAACAAAATGCTTTACAATTTGTCTTAAAGTTCCCCAGGTCTGTGGTGTTCATTTGAACACAGAGGTGTTAAGTGATTACTTCAAAAACAGTTATTACAACAGAAGGGAGGTATTGCATCAGGAAGAACATGAATACTTACAGAAAAAGAGTGAGGTATTGGTCAGGTTCAAAGTTATGCTGAATTGCAAAGGGCTTTATATATTAAAAAGCAATAAAGACACCCAGTAGAATCTGTGAATCCAATCTTGGAAGTAGTACCACTGACAGGACCATCATCAATATGCAAAGTTCTTCCATACAACCCTTTTTTTGGTAAAAACTTTTCACTTGTTTTTGGAAGACTTTTAAGACTATGTTATCTTTAGTTAAGTAAGCTTTGGGGATAGAAGAATTTCACTCACAGGAGGAAAAGAAGTATGTATAGCCCACAGTGTTTCTGTAGCAGGAGATCTTCCTCATCTTAAAGATCATAGGTTCAGTGAGGGAAGTCCTCAGACATACAGGAAAAGATATCTGGGAGAATGCACATAAGGAAAGGGGTTTGGGATCACTGCTCAGACAGAACAATGTACTGTTATTTTTCTGTAAGGCATCAGTGTAGGCAAAATACCGAAAAAAGGGCAAAGCTTTCAACATTAGAGTTTTATTTTACTAATTCATTTCCAATGCAAAGTTCAGGGCAAGTGCAGTGAAGTTTGTGAACCTTTTAGCAACAGTTGGCCAAGCCTCAAACAAGCCTGGAATGGTATGTGGTTTTAGGTGCAAATCAGAATGGGTTTGATCCCAAGCCACTTGAAACACAGCACTTTCATCTGCACGCAGCTTTATATTTCAGCCTTCGTTGCAGTCCAGATCCTGAAGATTTCCTTCTTGGGGAATGTCCAGCCTTCCTGGACACCTTTGCCCTTCAGGATTTAAAGGGATGGCATGTAATTGCTTTCTTCCCAGCCAGCTTCTGTTTGGGAATTCCTGGGAAATGCTCTCTGTGTTAGATGCTAAGCCCTGGGGCCCAGATAGGGCAGCTTTTAGCTCTGGTTTTCAGGTATGAAACGAAGAAGTTCCTTTTCTTGTCACTTCAATACTGTTGTCACTGACTGCTCCCCAATATTTCATGTCTACTGTCACTTGGGCAGCGAATTAGTCAACACTCAGTTCTTCCTAGTGGAATGAGCAGCACTATTTACACATAAGGACTGATCTGCAAGCACTTCTCAAGTAACACAAGCCTGTCAGCATCTACTTTTACGAAATCAGTGTTCAGAAAAGAACTATGTCTGAACCGTTCCACTTATCTCTAGCACAACAATAGGAGAAAACTTGGATTGTGGAGATTTTTTGTTATTATTTGAAGTGCAGTTGCACAGATAAGAAATCTTGCAGATTGTTAAACTATCAAATGCTGCCTTGATGTACACACTTTGAAGCTGCTTTGTTCTGTAGTCCACAGCAAAATCTAACACTTCAAACAATTTAACATTGTTCAGTGCCTTTTTTTAGGGTATTTTGATACAGGTCACATAATGTAATCTCTTCACTTTGAGTAGTGCCTTTTACTTGTGCTGTATAACCCTGAGAATTGCTGCTTAAAAAAAAAAAAAACAGACAACCTAGGTGTGTGATTTTGTAGCAGTTAGTTATGTGTGCATGCAGCTAATATGAGGGGAAAATTTGCCACAAACTTCTTTTCCCACCAGTTCCTGTCTTCATCCTTGTTTGCTACTTCTGTCAGTGCTTCTTTTCTCAGACCAGTTTCTGCTTTCAGCCCTCAAATGCTTCCTTCCCCAGCCCACACCTAAGTTCTCTTTAATCACAAATACGTCTGTACAGGATGTAGGTTACACACGTGAATCTGGTGGCACGTTCTGAACCTGTGAAAGCAATGCACTCATCAGAAGTGCTGTATTCCCACAGGGCTTTATTACATCCCAACTGAAAGTATCGGGAGCAGTAAATGTTTGCAGGGTAAACAGAATTTCTTCATGGAAGCATAACAAATGGCACCACATTCTGCCAATCACTCTAAGCTTATCTTCTAAGCATTATGGAATTCAGGATTTGCTTCTGATCCTAGATTTTTCTAACGTTAATTCTGAGGAAGGGAGTTATGCCTGACTTGCATCACTCTGAACTCAAGGCACAAGTCAGGATATTCTGGGATCTTCCTGAATTAATCTGCTGGAGAATTGCATACTTGATATAAAGTTAGCCTAAGAGAGCTTCCAAACTGAAAGTCTTGTATTAGAAACGTTCTTTGATTTCCACATCCAGATTGAAGTTTCAATGTGGTAGAACTGTACAAACATGATTATTCTTTTAGAGAGCTGGTAATCTTAAAGAGAAAGGGTAAGTGAAGGGATTTGAGCATGCAGTCTAACTAGGGTGCTGCTAGGCATGGATTTCTAGCATTGCCTTTTTGCAGTGTGGTCTATAAAGCCTCCTCTCCTCCCTTCCTCTTATGCTGAGCCCCTTTCTAGGTAACTGCTAGACTCCATTTTTCTAACTGCTGGCTTCCCCCCTCTTCTTTTAACCCATCCTCCCAGAGAGAGTCCTGAATACATAAAAAGCTTTTGCAATGTGCCCTGAAGCATGTATACTGATGAAGCACATACAGTGTAATTATGGATAGCACAATGCAACATCATGAAGCGCCTTTATTTACAGCTTCTCTATCATGAGAGCATAATGAAGAGATTCAGTGAGGAAATGCAAAAGCAGATGCCTTTGGCTGGCTCCTGTTGTTCTCTTTTTGGCAAAGACAGAGGCACGAGTCTACCCTGGGACAGCCCCGTTGAAGTCAGATGAGTTACACCAGGCAGGAACTGGAACTTCTTTCTTTCCTTCTTTTTCTCCTTCTTTTTTAAATAATTTGGTTGCCAGATCTTTCCCCTGACTATCACAATTTCTCTTTCCACAGAAAGCCTGTGAGAAAAGACTCTCTGCTTCTGAAAAGGTAGGATAACTTTTTAGTCACTAATGGCTATTTTCCTCAGTAGTGAGCAGTTCTGTGCGTATCTACAGATTCCTGTATTCAAAAACTTAATATCTAACCACTTACAGGAGAAAAAGATACTAAAATCCTAAAATCTAAGTTTTGAATGAGTCAGGAAAAATGGAAAGCATTGACAGAGTACTAACACACAGCTGTGATGCTTTAGGTGTATGAAATCTGCTTAGAGCTGGCCTAGGCATCAGCATACAGTATTACTTGAAATGCATAAATATACCCTGTGTGTTCTGAGGTGCAACGTTAGACAAAGCTGCTGTGTGTGGACGTTTGTGAAAGCACCCCATTTTCTGGAAACTTTAGAGAAGAGGAACTGGTGTCAACTCATAGAATCAGCCTTATTTGGAAGTGGAAATCTTTAAAACAAGTTTATTAGCACACCTGGGATGGCACCTCACAGAACTGCTTTAATAGTAGAAGCTACCAGGACTGCTGATGCTTTGTGCTTGTTAGTGCTGTGGCTATACTTGTTTCTTTTCCTCTATTGAGGGCCTGAATAGAGCCTCTCATACAAAACCTGCCATTTACAATTTGCCTTTTGCTGAGGCTTCCTTTGTGTTCATGCAAGGCAGCTGGCAAAGGGTTGACTCCCCAGAGTAGTGCCTTGCCAGCACTACCTAATCAATATTCAGCAGAGTCCACTGCTCATTACAGAGCCATTGATTATCTCTGGAAGATTGCTCCTCCTGTGTGAGTGTCATTTTTCAGTCTTTTCCCTTTAGCTCCCTTCCCCCAAGCTCCCATGAGGAGAGAGTACTGGGATGGAAATGAGGTTCTATTTCAGAATGTGAATAGTTTGTCTTCAGATGTCAAAAGTCCTTGGAAAGTAGGTTATTTCTCCACTGCTAGGTTATTGTGTGTATCAATGTTGTACTTTTAATTTCAGCGACTTTCCTAATGACTGTAAATTGTGGCTCTTATGGTATTCATTGTATTTGACTTAAGCAGGTTGTATTTGTTACATTGAGATTTGGTCTCCTGTGGCAAGAGGGAAAACTCACATCTTTTACACAGCTGTAGCCGACCTTTCTGACCTCCGGCACAGCAGAGGAGAGCTGTGGCCTTATGTTCCGTGCTATTCACATGCAAATGGACCGGGAGGCTCATGGGGAAACGAAAACATGGTGCAAACCCTCATCTGACATGCTACGCTCAGATTATACCCACATGCACTGCACAGTAAATTCCCTTTCTCTAATACAGGCCAGTGAGCTGGTTTGCATGGAACAATACCTGTCCATCACCCTGCAGTCACTCTGGCAAAAATCATAGCTAACTATCTGCTATTAGATGTCAGTGCGCACTTATGGGTATACAAAGTCATCAGTACTGTACTAAGTCAACAGAAAACTGTGAGATAAACATGCATTTAATCCCAGTGGTAGAATAGATGCCTGATATGTGGATGGATGCAAAAGACCTACTTGAACAATTGTTTTGGTTAGTTTGAGTTCCATACTTCATTGTAAATATGGCATTAACAATCACAGCAGAGATTACATGTGAAAAAATGCAAGATTTAAGTCTCGAGTGTGCAACAGACGGCTTGGAATTAAGAGAGATGTGTAAAAGAAAGGTGGTTGGCAAAGCATACAACGCTGATCTCCACTAAACTAGTCAGTTTGAGGTAGTACCTATGCAAAGAGCAGAAACTATGCTGTGCTGTGACTACAGGTATGGAGTGGCTCCTTCAGCAGAAGAACTGAACTTGTTTTGGTGGGTACTAATTGAGTACCTAACATTCTGTCTGTAATAAGGGAGTCGAAAGGCAATAGCTCCCTCCCTTTACCCTGCTTGTCTCTTGGCTTGAATCTGACGTAACTGCTGCACTGAAGGTAGACACCTTTTCTTCTCCTGCCCTTATCACTGGGTGAGGACCTCCAAGTACATGCAGACTTGCTGCCTAGTTTTGTGCAAAGCACTGGGGAACTAGAAAAGTTTGAGGGAACTGAAAGCCAGAAATATGTTCTTGCTGTGGGGCTTCTTTTCCAAGAGAGTGGTAAGATGCTGGAACAGCTGCCCAGAGAGGTCCCCAGAGGTGTTCAAGGCCTGGTTGGATGGGGCCCTGGGCAGCCTGGTCTAGTATTAAATATGGAGGTTGGTGGCCCTGCATGCATCAGGAGGGTTGGAGCTTGATGATCCTTGAGGTCCCTTCCAACCCAAGCCGTTCTATGATTCTATGTCTCCTGTAGAGGATGGTAGCATTCACTCTAGAACAAATGTAGGTCAGACCCAGTTAGCACCTGGCACTGCTGTGCCTTGGTACATGTCGCAGAGAGGTCTGTGCTTTGTCAGGTGCTGGTGGTTTAGCCCTGGTCTCCAGGGGCTGGTTTAGAGCCAGCTCTGTGACCACTGCCAGCAATCTGATCTTGTCCAGTGATTAGCACATATCGGAGAGATGCTGACAGGAAAATGGCAAACTGGGATTTGTTTCATCGAGGACCTTTCCTGACAGAGGCATGTGATCTGACTGCTGGTGAAGTTTGGTGAAGCCTAAATCAGGAGTTAAAGTAGAAGTGGATGATGGAGAGACAATTTCTCCTCTGACGGAGAGGGAGCTGTCCCTGGCACGGCAGAAGAGTGGCTCCATATGCCTTCCTGTTCGCCAGGAAGTGCTTTCTTTCCGGTTTCAGTTGTCAGCCCACAGGCACTCATGTTTTGGCTATTTACAGCAAAGAGGCTGTGTCGCTACTTGAGGGACAGGATCCCTCAGATACGGTTGTGTAATAAGCTTGGAACAGATATCATTTTGATCTTTCTTGTACATCCAGTTTGGCTTTCAGCTGTCTTTAATATACCTGAGATATATTCAGAGGATGAGGAGGAAGACTCATGTTATGCCTTGGCCAGAGAACGTTACCAGTGTATTAAGTATATCTTAATGGATAGCATAACATTCCCTTTCCTCTATTAAGAGGAATTCTTCCTGGCCCATTTATACTGACATTAGCCTGTAGTAATCACGTCAATGAAAAATCCTAGAGGAAAACACTGAATTGAATGTTTCTTGCTAACATAGCACATGGAGTAAAGGAAGTTAACATGCTGAACCCCAACAGTTCACACCACTTGCGAACAAATCTATCTGATGCAGACAAACTGATGCAGTCTTCGGGGTTGTAGTGCTTTGGGATGTGGTTGGATGTTAGGGATGCAGGGTGCTCTCAGGGGTGCAGTAACAGCCAGTGGGCTAAAAAGCAGTAAGCTCTTCGTGAAATACTGTATGCTTTGCTTGCGTGTTTGGCAAGTGAAATCTAACCAGTGAAGTTTGTGAACCTTTTAGCAACAGTTGGCCAAGATTCAAACAAGCCTGGAATGGCAGAGTAGACTCGCATTTTTCCATCAAGATTTTTATTATGCAGATTATGCCTTCTAGCTGCAAAACGACATTTAAAGTAACAGAAAAGATTTCATATGAATAATACATTGAATATACTGTAGTTCATAGAACAAGGCAAACACACAGTTTCAGCTGTAGACTCTCCTAATGTTCAGTGAATGAAACAAAGTATTCAGCACCATTGATTCCGTTTATAATCTGCTGATGGAATTTGCATCATACATTAAATGCACTCATTAGACCTAGTTAGCAAGAAGAACTCTGAATTTTAAGCTATTTTTCTCTTAAAGAGAGGCTATCTAACTGTCAGTAGTGCATTTCACTTGGCTAGCTTTACCTTCACTAATACTAGGTAAACCTAAGTCTTATCTAGTTAAAATTGCTGGCTAAGCTTACTCCAGTACGCTCTAGATAGCCTCCTTCAGGTAAAACTAAACTATTGCCATGTTTTATATTAAAAGAAAAAGGCAGGGCTCTGGACATGTCAATAGCTACATGGAAATTGAATAAAAAAGTGTAAAAAACCAAAAACAGAATTTGATGCATGAGAGATTGAAAGATGTCCTGAGTGTGTGTTATATTGATTATGAGGAGTCTGCATCTTATTTGAGCATGTTTTTTAGTGGAGAAAGATCACATGTTCCTGGCTTGGCAGCAAGCATGGAAATGGGGTTACAGAAATCATCTGTATTATGGCCTTTTTTTAGTTGTAAAATCATATGCGTCAGTGTTGTCATGCAGTCAAAATAGCCATTGTGGATTGATTTTTCCACAAGTGATGTGTCAGTGCTCTTGTATTTGCAAATATGGCAAAAGAAATGTCCTTTAGAATTCATGAGTGCAGAATAAAGTTTTGAAACATCAAGGCTTTTACTGAGAATGTTATTCCTGTACCGTTAAAAATCCCTTAAGGGACACAGACGTGAAGCAATAGCCCATTCTGGGGGCTGTGCAGATTCTTAGAGCTGGTATGCTGGTAACATCTACAGACTTCTCAGACTACTTTGGTCTGAACCAGTGAGTCTGGTGAAACAGGAGACAGCAGCGGTCACTGAACACTTGTGGACTGTGTTTTATTAGGGGACTCCATAAACAGAATATTGTCTGGAAGAAATAAAACTCCAGCATCCAGAACTGTATGGCAGCTATGCAGACTTCAGCATCAGGTATGCAAGTTCAGATGCTGCTGTGTACTTTACCGTTACAATTAACTGTCCAGAAAGTACCTTCAGTGATCCTTGTCCCCAGGCAGAGGGCTCATGAGCTCTTTGTGCAAAAATCAGCATTTCACACTGCAAATGAAGCAGATTTCTATTAGATACAAGTGAGCTCTTACCCTGCACAATTAAGTAGCATATTCTAGTGTTTTTTTCAGTCTTTGATTAAATGCAAGTAAAAAGACCTGCTAAGTAATCTGCCTTGTGTTTATTACCTAAATTATGACAATAAAGGTGCTACAGTTCTCTGCTGCTTTCCATGCTGAAATTGTGCCAAGTATTTTCCCCTGAGCAGATGAAGTGGAATGCTGGCTTTTCTGTTTGCTGTCAGTGCAGGCTTTGAAAGCAAAGATAGAATCTGGATTAATTTGTCTGCAGTTAGAACTTGCTTGCATTCTGGTACTTCAAAGGCAGTTTTAGGAAGAGTACACTGTGATAGGTTTGTAGTACACGACAACTGAATCTGTCTGTTGTGGTTTGGTGATTTTTCTTTTGTGATCAGTATTCCACATCAGAACATCATGTGAACCAGTAGGA
>JACDJE010000544.1:99642-379133 GCA_016647715.1 Pavo muticus | reverse complement strand
CGATGTCACGGGATAGGAAAACCCCTCCCCTCCCCCCTTTGGGGGCGTACACACGGTAGAGGCTTAGTATATAAGGTGTTGCACCACGTGAATAAACGGACCACTTTCTTACACCATATTGGTGCATGCTTGCGTGGTCCGGGCCGCAAACTGCAGGTGCATGGGAATCCACGGGAAGTTCAACAATATGGAAGACAGCGAGGTGATATGGGATAACCCTTCACCAAGGGCAAATCCTGCTTGACCAACCATATTACTTTTTATGATGATGTAACTGCGTCAGTGGACAAGGGAAGGGCCGCTGATATCATCTGCCTGGACTTCAGGAAAGCCTTTGACAATGTCCCCCATAACATCTTTCTCCCCTGCTTGGAAAGATATGGATTTGATAAGTGACTGTTCAATGGACAAAGAACTGGTTGTGAGATCATATTCAGAGAGTGGTAGTCAATGACTCAATATCTGGATGGAGATCAGTGATGAAATGTGTTCCTCAGGGGTCAGTACTGGGACCAGTGCTCTTTAACATATTCATCAATGACATCAGCAGTGGGATCAAGTGCACCCTCAGCAAGTTTGTGGATGATATCAAGCTGTGTGGTGTGGTAGATGTGCCTGAGGGATGGGAGGCTGTCCTGAAAGACATAGACAGGCTAGAGCAGTGGGCCCTGAGAAATTTCATGAGGTTCAACAATTCCGAGTGCAAGGTCTTGTACCTGGGTTGCAGCACTCCAAACAGCATATTTTAGGATGACAAGAAGGCCTTTTTTATCACTATGGCTCATGTCCATATGGGAATTTTGTCACCTCAGTCATCTCACTAGTCCAGGTAGTCAAGCTTTGCAGTGGGGACATGAGGGATATGACCCCTATAATATGACCTTCTTCAGTTGACAAAGCTCCCTCTCACCAGCAACCTAATGCTGGATCCTGGGAAGCATACAGAATATAAAATCTTACATTTTCTTTTGAAGAGCAGCAGAAAAGTCATGTTTATTTAGGATTTTTTTGCATCAAACATTTTAGTATTTAATGTAATGCTAATACACTGCATTAGTCTGTTAAGTCAAGATAGTTGTACAGACCTAGAAGAGTGAAGAATGTATTTTTTTTATATTCACTACTGTGATTATGCAATGGGAAGGAGACAAAGTACAGAAATGTCTGGCTTTCACAGTCTCAGGGGGACTAACATAAAGTCTAAGATGCACTTTTCTAAACTTATTTCCTATCTCAGCCTTCAAAGTTGAAAAGTTTCAAGTAAATAAGTCAAGTTTTGCTATACTGGCTAGATCTTTGTAGGAATAAACCCCTTGATTTTAAAAAAGTTAAATCATCACAGCAATGGTATGATCACAACTGCCTATTTAATATGAATTCCATCATACTGTATTCTAATCTGGGCTCAGAGTCATTGAGATAACATTTGAATGTTTTCTAATAACACAGTAAATGGCATAATTAATATTCAGTACTTATGGATAGACTATACATGTTCCACTCTTAAATCGATGTTAGGCACGATTCATTTAATTGAATATTGCATTTGTGATGCATGTGTCTAATCCAAACTGGTCCCTTAGATCACTAGAAGAACAGTAAATGGATATGATTAATTTAATTCTAATATAAATGTCTACAGTAAATGATACCAATTGTTCCAGAAATAGATTTTTCTCTCATTAGCACTAAAGATTAGCAGAAGGATGACAAAATCTTCTTGTCATTTTGCCAGAAGTCTTCTACTGTAGTATGCTAAATTACATTCTGGTGAAGCATGAAATAACAAATGGTGGTTTGATTCAAAATCAAGTGCTTCTTTTCTGTACAACTAATAGAGATGGAAGCAAACTGTTTTCCCGGTGTTGCTGACTTAGAAGAATGGTTTGATCAGACTGTTTGCTATAAATGGATCACTCAAGTACTACGGCATGAGTTAGCTTGTAATCAGCTGTTACACCAGGTTACTCATAAAATATTTCTCAATTACACTTGGGAATGAGCTACATACCTACACGCATTATTACTAAAGGATTTAGTCACATTTTTATGAGGGATGACAGCATGGTTCAAGTCTTTGTTGGGTAAGGGTGGTCACAAGTTAAGGATGTCTTTCTTATAGGCTCAAGGGAATCTGAGGCACTGAATTACAAATTGAGGTTTGCTCTAGAGAAACTAAGTGTTTAAATAGTGTTGAAATGTAAAGTAGGAGAGGCAGACTTCCTTAATCAATCTTTAGAGTCCATCACAGCAGACCTTCCACTTGTCTGAAGACTGGAATTGTGCTAAGATTTTCACAGACTCATTGAGTGTCTCTGTCACCAGACCGTTCATTGTTGTTGCCTGCAGCTCTCACTCACAGCAGATCTCATTACAGGTTGGTCTATTTCAGCAGAAAAATAATTCTTAAAATTATGCTGTGCATTTTTCACTTGATTGTAGTCTTAACCTTACTCACTGAATATACATTAGTTTTTTGAAATCTTTTCATGAATGTTGACATTTGGAGATAAATCTAGATCTAAAAAGAATTTCTAAAATTGCATCGTGCTCCATTTCTTTCTATTTAAATGAGACTCTGATAAGTGGCCATTCATTTATCTTCCTAATAATGGATAAATTGTACTACCACAGTGATTTACGCACACGCACACACAGAAGAAGTATTTCAGAATTCTCTAATGAAATGTTGGCTTAGAGAAAGGGTTAATAGAACATATTCATTTGTACTTTGTGCAGGAGGTAGTTGGATAAACTCACAGATTTACCCTGTAATTTATAAAAAAAAAAAAAAAAAGAAAGAGTAAAAAGAAATTTGCACTAGAATGGAAAAGCCATGAATTTTGCCTAATATGCTCTATTAAAGAGCTGTCTGTTAAACCAATGCAGAGATCCAGAAGTCAAAGTGTACACGTCTGATAGGCACATAATCCATGTTGTTACAGCTGAGCTAGAGCTGGTAATCAAATTAGTTCAGTTATCTCTACTGGTAGTCCAAGTCAAAGCCAAAGACCTATAAAGAAATACCTAGCAGTGTGCAGGTTTTTTCAAAACTCTGTGTGCTGACAATTCAGCAATTAATTTCTTTGCTTTCAAAATCAGATGGGAAAATGGCAAATATTTCATTGATGTAGTTTCATAAGGATCAAGCCTTAAAGTCCAGATCCTTGCAGGTTTCTTGTACAGCAGAATCCTGAACAAGATTTTGTTGCAAAAAAAGCAAATGAATTTCTCTTTCTGGTTGTATATCTCTGCTTCCAAAGCAGGTATATCACTATTTTGGTAGTAAAATTTGTTTTTTTATTTTAACCATCAACACAAATCAGGTGTAGAAAGAAGTGCTGAGAAAAAGTGTAGGTTTTTTTATGCCATTACAGCTTAGTGAATTTTTAGACTTTACATATAAACTTCAGAGAAAATGGCATGTGTCCAGGGAATGCAATTGTTAGTTCTCTTTCCAGCTAAAAGCAAGGATTTAATTTAATTTTTCTTGTTTGTGCGCCTTCATTCCAGTTTATTTAAATAGAGCAGATTGTGAGACTATTTAAGTTACTTTTGTTCTCTTTTGCTGTTGGTCTAATGAATGGCAGCAGTTAAAAGCATCACAAATGAAAAAAAAAATCCTCCTCAGCTTTAAGTGAATCCATTTGTTGTTAATTATTTCCCCTCAGTTTTCTCTCTTCCTTAGTGAAAACATTTTCAAGAAGAACATGTTCCAATTCTTCTTATACTGAAGAATTTCTTTTTCCTCCCTTTTTTCTTTGTGTTACCTGCCCTCTCTTATCATTCTTCCACCATTCCTGAATCATAGAAAGGGAGAAGTGGATGAATGTTAGGGGATGCAGCTACAGAAGGGCCAAACAGGCTGAGAAGGCATTTCTCACCCCTCCTTTCCCAGAGCCCAGCAAAGGGTGCAAGCCCCAGGCTGCTGGCACATCCCCAGTTCCCTGCCCAGCCTGGCCAAGTTCTTCTGCCCAGCTTGATGTTCCCAGCCTAGAAAGCCCTCACTGGGAATGGCTGACTGTCTGGGACACTTAATGTTGTGAATCCTCTCTTTTGCTGCCCTCTTCCAAATTCTTCCTTTTCCTACCCCTCTGGAATACAGCTTTTAACTTGACAATGAGACCTATATAAAAATTTTATGTTCTATAATAAAATATGTTCTATATAAAAATTATATGTTTCTCTGTTCCTCTTCATGATTAATACTTGAAAGAATTAGGAAATCCAGGCTTACAAGCAAGACTTCAATTTTGATCTCACATCTTAAGCCAGACAAATAGCTTGAAAATCTGGTCAGGAGGATCTTTGCTCAAATTTCAGCTTTATCTGATTAATTTGCTGACGCGATGGGTGCAGCTTTAAGTGTCCTTATTCCTCCAACTTAGCATGGGGCCTCAGAACAGCCAAAGCCCCTCCAAATCCCAAACCATGAGGGAGACTAAGTAGTACATCATAACACAAAACCAAGATAAAATTTCTTTGTCTTCATGAAGTGATTTACAGAAAGCCAAATAACTCTAGTATTCTTAGAGACCATAAGATAGTCCTGTCAAGATATTCAAACGTACTCCTAAATCCAGATGAATTGAATAGGCAGAAGCAGGTGCATAAGTATTTTGCTGAATCAGAGCTAAAACTATGGTATATTTAGAAAAATGTAAAAGATCGATTTTTTTCTTAAATGATTGTGTTCATGGAAGGGTAAAGGACATCTCTACTCATCTGCAAAATGATTTATTAAACATTGAGATTATTCCCCAGCAGTGCTTTTTGCATTGTTCAAGAAAACAAGGAAGTGAGGTGATGCTTTACAAATCCAATGTGGAAGGAGTACTTTAAAATGAAACAAAATGCTTAGAAATACTTACGATCAAAGGAAGAAAACATTATATATGTCTTTAAGATCTTATTGAGGCTACTTTTACTAAGATTGCTGTTATTTTTTCTCTTTTCTGTACAAATTGCCTAAACAAAACACAAGGATGCTAGTCTTTCTATCCTTCCTATTACAGAGTATGGTACAAAAAAGACACAGGCTGAGACTGGAGCAATTGGCACAAACAGTTCATACAGTTATGCTATTACTTCCAGAGGTACTTCCTTCTTTTCAGTTTGCAAGATAGGATACCCAATTACAGAATATGTTTCATTATCTCATATCCATCCAAACAACATATTATTTATAAACATATATAAACATATAAACATATAAATATATATATTTTTTAAATTTTACATCAGGAACGGACCTGGGTCATTCTTAGCAACATGAAAAAGGTTTGGAATTATAAAAGCAATCTGCAAAATGACAAAGCAGCGCAACACATTGTCTGTCTCTGGAGTTTTCTTCCTCTCTTTTAGAGTTATTTGAAAAAGAGTTCCAAAAATAACCTAAGAATCTTCAGTAAACTGATTTCCCTAGACATGGGATTTGCTAGCAGATGTTTGAAGGAAGCAGTATGATAACAAGATAATCAGAAGGGCTTTTGTTTCTTTGAGAAGATGTCTTTGAGGTTCTTTCTCTGGCTGGGATAGCAACAGCTAGTCATATGGTGTGAAAGGGATGCCCGAAACTGTCTGAAAGCATATTTGCCTCAAACTATTCATAGTAATTAATAATAAAGGGTAGAATGACCACCAGCCAGATTAAACAGTAAGAAAGGAGTTTCAAAGACTACCATTTTGTGAAAGGAGATATAGATGAGTGTTTAGAAATGTATACATGTTTATACTAACATTTCTAAGTACCTGTTTTTATCTGATCTTAATCCTGAATGCATAGTTCACTTGTTACAGGTTAATAATATTTGTGAATTATAAATCAATGAAATTTTTGTGTTCTCATTGGAGATGAACTATAGGAATTTAACATGTTTTCCTGTGAAAAAACTTTTGTTGCTCTTCCTAGAGCAATGAAGAAGGTAGCCAGCACGATAATATGGCCCACTTTCTACCTACCCATCTCTTTCTCTTTTCATCTACCTATCTGTTTATTGTACTCAATGATTTTGTAGACTGAATATATGTCCTCTTGTGATCTGAATCCTCCACCGTGCAAACAAGAAGGCTGTTACAGCAGTGCTCCTGGAAGAAAGATGGTTTATGTACAAAAGTGTCTCTTCTTGGCCGTGTAATGAATCATAAAATCATAGAATTGTTTGAGTTGGAAGGGACCTTTAAATGTTATCTAGTCCAACTCCCCTGCAATGAGCAGAGACTTCTACACCTAGATCAGGTTTCTCAGAGCCTGGTACAGCCTGACCTTGAATGTCTCCATCTCTGGCAACCTGTTCCAGTGCTTCACCACTCTTATAATAGAAAAAAAACGTAGTGGATTTAACATGTTCTCTATGACTGCAGGATTGATGCTTGGAAAGTCTGCATTTCTGAATTCTTAGTGCTGTATGGCCGTTATCTGCTTGCTAAACTATGTCAAATTAGATACTGCAGTGAGGTGGTTGATATTTGGACATAGCCTGCCCTCTTTCATGATTTGCATACAAAACTCATGGCGTGGCGGTGTGCATGGTGTTGAAAAATGTGAACAAAATGAGGATGGGCTAGTTCCTCCTGGGTGGGAAGGCAACAGAGCGCTGATAATTGGTAAAAAAAAAAAAAAAAAAGGGATCAAAACACACAGAGAAATGAGTTATTTTGAAATTCACATCTTTTTTTGAAAGAGTAAGCAATTTAAAAAAGCTGTAGCAGCATGCTAACTCCTTTCATTTTTCCAGTTTTGCCAGTTCTGCCATATAATTACATTTTCTTTTCTATATCCCTGCATAGTTCTACAGATCTGAAGATGGAAGGTTAAACATTCTGATTTGAGACATATGTTGATTGCAGCCTGTGTAATTGGAATGTGGGAGTGCAGCCCCTGGACTTGTGGTAACAGGCCCTTGGAACTGTGGACTTCCTCAGGCACAAATACAAAGGCCTTGGCAGTTTCCGTATTTCTGTTAATAAGCCTAGGAAAAGACTTTTTTGTTTTTCTCTCTCTTTCAGAGATGCTAAAGACAGGTTATCACAACATTTCTTAGGGATGAAGGAGAGATGGAGTGTGCATTAGCAGATGCTGCTCTGAGGCAGTGTGATCTTAAGTTCAGTCTGTCAAGTACCTCTCAAGTCATATTTGAGACAATAATAATTCATTAGTTAGCTTATGTATGTGCAGAACTGATTTAATGATTGTAATGATTGCCATTCAAATTCACAATTGGATCATCTCTACATCACACATAATTCAATTGAATTACTGAATAGTAAATCACTTTTAGCTTTACGTAATACACTGTGGAAAACTTGCCTGGAAATATTCACATGTGCAAATGTGTTGTATTCATATTCATAAGACTTTAGCCGGTACAAACAGGAAATCACTGCATTACTGAGATTGCTATTGTTATGGATGATGGTATTTCCCTCTGAAGGGTTACCCAGGTGATGCTGATTTTATTCCAAGGTAAGAAGGAGGTGACAGACAGCACAAAGGATAGAAGACAGTACTGCTCTACAGCAGCATGGCCATGATAGTCAATCTTGGCTCAAATACACATTGGGTACAAGCTCAGCCCACTGAAATTAAGCTCCAGGAAATATTTCTGGAGGTTAGAACAGTCTTTCAACTGTATTCCTCAGTAAAATCACATCTTGAATGTTAGTTATATCTGTGACTATTTCCAACCACATACCTTCTAGGAACTGGGCACAGGCATCTCCTCTCCATCTTGCCACTTGGAACATACCTGTGGGTTAAATGTGTCCTGTAAATTCAACTCCAGATGGTTGCAATGTAGAAGGTTTGGGCCCCAGCGTGGCAAATCACATTGCCACATGCCTATGTTAATTTCTGTTAGACAGTCTACATGCTTAAAATGCAGTAAGTCTGCTAAATGCTTTTAGTGGACAAGGAGTGCTGCACATATCATACCATTACCAACTCCTAAGCTATTCAGCTTCATTTAGGCATCCAGTTTGCTCATGTAGCCAGCATTTTAGACTGGACAGCGGGATTACTGTAGTCATCACAGCATATGTAACAGGTGATATGTTATAAAATCCCAAGGCTTTGACACTTAATTTTTTGGAAGCAGTTTCAGGCCCACATTGCCCTGGAGAATAGTCCGGGCTGGCTTCCTGATGGTTTGGAAACTCTCAGCTGGAGCACTCTGATGTAAAAAGACTGAATATTTTCCCATTCAATCTATTGCCATAAGTTCAAATACAATAAAAGCTTGATCTGGTGAACCAGATGATGGTTGTAACACAGTCTCAATAGCCCTGATAAAAAATATTGCATTTAATCATTTTTTGCACATTACATGAAAAAAAAGAATTATCTGAAAGCATGAGTGTACCCCTTATCTGTACACAGATACCTTTCAGTCCAGGCTGCAAGTAAATATCTTGAAAATAGCTTTGTGAAATGATTAATTTTTTACTGTAGCTTATGGTTATGTGTAGCGGTATATTAAAACTACAGAGAAAATAAGTATCATCAACTGAACATTGACTCAGAGGTCCATGTGACTCCAGCAACACTTCACCTTTACATGGCCTTGTGCAATTTTTCGCTAGACTTGTAAAAGTATTCTTCCCTTCAGATCCAGATTTTCTTCAGTAGTATTGTTTAAAAAAAACACATACTAAATTACCTACTTTTCAGCTGTTAGAGCTATTCTAAATTCAACAAGATTTTACTTTTCTTCTTTTATTATCCTATGAACTACTTGTTCTAGAGGTGTGGGAAGCAGCAAAAACAGGTTCAGATACTCCAAAACACTGACGAAAAGTAGTTGTCTCTGTCATACTTGTTTACAGATTATCATTGAAATAGAGCATTTAGTAACTAGTAAATAAAAACTTTGAATATTGAGGTTTTTTTTGAAAAATACATGGACTTTATTTTCAGCAACAGAGAATTAAAGCGCCGTTTTATTAGTTTCCTACACGAGAGGGCTTCCAATGTCCTGTAAAAGTTTCTTCTGTCAGAATAATTTCATGAAGTGTTTCTGTGGTTCCATTTCACTGCTATGACCTCCAAAGGATAGAAAAGTGAATCTATGATGTGAAAGGCAAAACAGAAAAAAACTTGAGGCTATTGAAATGTACTATTTTATCATTCTTACAAGCATTAAGTATTGAATAGCTCATGTAGCTCACTTAGAAGGGAAACAAGTTTGAGGAAAATCTACTTTGTGGAGGCAAAATGCACATAATGATCTTCTTTGATTCAAAAAGGAAGGGCAAAGAAGAAAAACAGGAAAAAGATAAAGATCCTGAATGTTTGCTGCTTTTGCTGAAACTGGGAATCCGTATTTCAAATGTTTCAAGTGCCAGTTTCCTTGTATTGCTTAGGCTTCTCCAGGCACCCCATGTCTTTCTGTGTAAGTTGACTAGAGACTCACTTGGTGACAACGTATCCTGGAGGCACCTGACCTGCAGCCCCGCAGGGTATGGTGGCTGCTACCAAACCTGGAGCCCACATCCCTCCCAGAGTTCCTTAAGTTCAGAGCCATTAGACCCTATTGCACAGGTGCCCTTCTGCAATCAGAAATGTAAGATTGGGCCATGCCTTTGTGTTGTCCTTAGATCAGCTGAGGTCTTCAGTCATTATTTTTTCCTTCTATCTGGGTTATCTTGCTCCTTCCTCTTAATTCCATCCTTACGGGAATAGAATGCAACACTGGAAGCACTGAAAAGTTGCATGATGTAGTGTCCACATGACAATTTAGGACTATTTCTTTCGGTTTGTTACCTGCAAAGCCTTTACAACATGAGCAGAGCATGTGAAACAGGAAGAGCCATGAATAGTACTTTACCTTTCTGCTTTATTGTATTGCTGATTCATCTCCCATGTGTAACATAAAATTTAAATGCAGCAAATAAATATCAGTGGCAAAGGAAAAAATAAAGTTGTGAAAGCAAGATAAAGTGTATACAAAATGCAAAGAGAAGAAACAATGTGAGTCTATGAAGAAAATCTTACAAATGTAAATAAATAAAATTATATTTTTCATGAGTGGTCTCTGATTTGGGATTCTTGATTAGAGATACGTAGAACCTGGTTTTAGGTAGCAGCAATTATCTACAAGTATATTTAGGAGCAGAATCTGTGCTCTGCAGTTCTAGAAATGCTTCTGACTGCAACAAGACACCCACAAATTATACCTCTTAACTTTCCAGATTATGTATGTGTGTGCTTTTCTCAGCACCTGTATTATTAATGAAAATTCTTTCAAGCTTTTTTACAGGATATAGCCTTCTTAGTCTGCTAGTATTTTGCTAGCCTGATAGTAAACCAGTGGGGACCATTTTTCAGCACTTTTTCAACTATTCTTGAATCAGTCTAATCTGCACCATCTTTCCTAGTTTGTCTGCTGTTATTTTGGTAAAACTTGAGATATTCCATTTTAATTCCTTCATTATAAACCTGAGAATTTCTGTTAAAGGAGGAAATTAATGTCTTTTGTTATGTTACTGATGAGTGTACATACAGAACTTTCTTGCTGCCATATGGATTGTCAGATTATTAATATGTTAAGCTTTCTGGATATTGAATTTAAGTTTCAACATTTTAAAAATTATCTACCAGAGCCTCTTTTTACTCATCTTTATATTTTTTTTAGGTTGAAACCTCTGAAGTGAAATTAAACAAACCTCTGACAATTGGTCATGCCATCTGATAGAGGATGCACTAGGCTGAATTTCCCAAATCCTTACGTTTCTGTTTTTCTCTGATATTCTCTGATTTCTTTCAAGCTATTTGGAGCCTCATATCCTTCACAAGTTCTTGAACATAATCAGTCATATTTCAAGGTTTGTTTTCACCAATACCTTAAATTTTCAGTAGTGAATTGCATCAAGCTTTGCTGACATTTGAATATTTAACTTCTGTACTGTTACATATTTCTTCTCTTTTTCGGGTGCTCTGGAGTTTGAATTCTTTCCATGAAAAATATGGTTGCAATTCAGTTCTGGGTGGAGGAGGGGTGGGACAAAAGAGATTTAAACACACATTTTTGAGGCTTTGTCTACATTGGCAAGAAATACAACTAGCTAGTGAGAATCTTTGAAGTGCAGTTTTGCTGCTGAGGACCTTTAGGTTTTATACTCAAATCAGGGAGATAAACTTTGGATTTTCTCTAATTATACCCTGTGGATTGAGGACTCCAACCAAGATAGTGGTTGGAGTCCCTTCACTGAATTCCTGGATCTCTTTTTCCAGTTTGATTTCTTCTGAAAAGAGTACAGATCACATTGTCTGAGACTGATGAATAACATGAACACAAGTATGGTAGATTAAGACATCTGGGAGACTCACTCCAAAAGTACATTCCTGATCGAAATGAACAAGCTAATATAAAAAGAGCACTATTACTTCAAATTTTCTATCTGTTCCATAAAGTCTTTTAAAATAGTCTTTTACGTCCCTTCTAGTTGTTACTCAACAAGCTAGTTTGAATCCAACTCTTTGTATCTGTTTGGCCATGAGGTACTGGAAAGTCATCTATGCAATTTGAGGAGCGCATAAACTCTTCCACAGTCTGTGTCTTACAAACATGACAGTCTGCTAGGTCAAGAAGGGCAGTGAGATCTCATTTGTAAACACCAGTTACCTGGCTACTGAAAGAAAGGATAAGGAGAAACAGAGATCCATGACCGTAATTTTTGTTATGTGGGAGCTGTCTTGCTGAGCTCGATTGCACTGGGGTTACCTCTATGTCACCAATACAACCTAAGAGATAATGGTTTGAATAACACAGGGCTCAGATTCAGACTTTAATTCAATCCCATTCGTTCCTCCATCTGACAGTTGTGGCTGTAAAGACAAAATGTGTGGTATACTCAACACCAGCTGAAGATATGGTCTCCTGAGCTTTAAAAGTTTACCAGAGAACGTCATCAGGTGAGATCAGATTGAAAGCACAGCTCTCTAAATCATCTTTCAACTTTATTACTTTGAGTAGGTCCACACAGGGAACATCAGAATAAGTGATGCCACCCATAAGCATAAATTCAATTTTCTTTGATCTTGTTCTCAGGTGCATTAGGCAAAACAGCTGGACAAAGTGAGGTATCTGTAAAAGCAGGTAACAGATCAATATAACAGAAAAACAGTAAAATATTTAGGTTAATATTGCTGATCCCAAAATATAAGTTCTGAGAATAATCATTGCAAGGGAAGGAAAGTGCATTTTAAAAAAGTTGTCAGAATGACATTTATTCAAGCAGTTCACTTCTTAACATTCAACAAGTGTTGTTGTAACTGGCTATGCTTTTGGTCTTTAATTCTTTAATTAATATGATGAAAGCTTTTAGGAAGATTATAGATCAGAATTTAAGAGATAATATAAAAACAGACATAGGGGAATCAAGCAGAGAGAAAATCTGAGATAAAATTAGTTTTGGAAAAGGAATGGAGATAATATACCCGAGACATTTTCAAATGCAATTGTACTACTTCCTGAGCTATAGGACTGCTCAAGTTTGTTGTAGTTTAAATGTTTATTCTCTGCCTAACTAAAGATACAACTGGAAAACTTCACTGCCTTTGAAGTAAGCTTCAAAAAGACCTTCATGCTTTATAGAATCCTAGACTAGAATCCTAGAATATCCTGTGTTGGAAGGAACCCACAAGAATGATCTAGTCCAACTCCTGACTCCATACAGGACAGCTCAAAGTTCAAACCATATTTCTGAGATCATTGTCCAAAGTTAAGCAAATGCCTAGATTTCAGAATGGACTAGTGCTTGACTCAAATATCACTGGGTTAGTCTACCAGATCACAATGAGCAACGTCAGAACAAAATTACTAAATGCAGTAATTCATGTGTCATAAAAATGAAAGTGGACTAAAGGGGAGATGTTTTTTCCCTTTATTTTTCTTCAGGAGTGGAAAGATTAGGTACAATTCTGCAGTTGGTTCACCCTTTTGTTTCCAGATGACATCAGACTACCTACTAACATGACCACTGATTCACAGTTTGGGAATAATATTGTGTCACAGAGCACAGAGTTATCTCTAGATCTATTTGTGTTAGATCATTTTAGAATAAACTCAGAAAAGGTAAAGAATTCTAACAGTAAATTTCTTCTTTTTTTTCTCCATCTTTTACCTATGCAGAATCTGGGATACTGGTTCCAACCATAGGCCTGGCCACAAGGTACTGCAGAGAATATCTAATGGAGGCTGAAAATTGCCTTTGCTCTGGGCCTTGGTACTGCTTTTTAGTTTTCAGATTCACTGGACTCCACAAAGCAACATGAAGGAAATTTCAGAATTGTCCTGCAATGTCTTTAAGGTGATGTAATCACAGGAGACACTCACAAACCAGCTCAAACTGACCTCACTTTGGTACAGTTGTTATGGGTGTGGCTCTCATCAGCAAGGTCTCATGGTAGAGACCTCAGAAAAGGGCTGATTCTTGCCAGATTGCTTCCAGTTCAAGAACATGATCAGCTATGGTCCACTCTAATATGTGATGAGGGATGTGCTGCTAGCTCTGCCAATGGCAGCGGTACCCATCGCCACCCAGACCATGGGTGTACCTCAACCCTTTATCTCTCTCCCTGTGACAAGCAAAACTGTAGATAGAAGAACCCAATCTCTGACATCAGGAGTTGGTGGGTAGGGGAGGAACCAAAACATCGCAGAGAAGTGAGAGAGATCAAATTATGGAAAAAAAAAACCTCAGTTAATTAATTTATCAGTAAATATATAGTTCTTCAGTTAATAAGAAGCAGTGCAACTGAATGAAAACTCCTGGATGTCAAAGTTTTACACACACACACACNAAAGAGGAGAGGAAGATTTGAGGCTTTTTTTTTAGTAGGAAATATCAATTTTATGATGAGTCTTTACTAAATGTATCAAAAAGTTCATTTTCTCCTTTTCTGCTATATCACACATCTCTTTGTTTTCATGTAAAATACTAGAAGAATTTTAGGCAGTGGCAGCAAACACATCTCTCTTGTAGGAGCTAGATTGACTCAGTTTCTTTTAAAAGTTCTGGAAACTTTGAATCATAGTCACAGAATTCTTTTGAAATGCCAGTTTTCTGAATGTAACTGAAAATGAGTGATTTACTAACTGCTATGAGAAAGACAAAGCATCAGGAATCTAAACAACACTTGAAAATAGTTTTCTTAGTGATTGGTTATTAGCAGCCTCTCTACAAAATTTTATCCTGTTGCCTTCATGGTAGAATATTTAAAACTCTTTCAAGGTGCAAGGATAAATAGAAAAACATTTAAATATTGATGGAATGTTCATTTTTAGTACTTGTAGAGGAGAAGAAATTGACTGCCCAGTATAGCTGAGAGAGAAGCTCTCAGTGACTGAATGCTGAACAATGAGTTTTCTAGGTTGAAGCCTCAAGTTTCATTGGACTGTGGAAAAAATACTCCAGTAATAATAATAATAATAATTGGGACATTAAAAAAGAATTATAAATACCATTAAATAACTGGGATATTGTTAAGGTGTCAGAGCAAGCTACCAGCATCACTACAGTTGCTTGATATTATTGCTGTTGGGCCAATAAAGATCAGGAACCATTCCATAAGATCAAGAAAGTTTCTTATTTAATGTGATAATAATTTATTTTCACTCTTTCTTGAATACGAGTACGAAATAGATACTTTATCATTGTGTAAGTTGTACAGCAACAAAGTTCTTTGCACTAAATAGGGCTGAAGTAATGAAAATTGTGGGTAGAATCAGCAAAAGGCACTTTTAGCATATGGTTTCTTAAAAAGCTTTGCCCATCTTCATGCTGTTATTCTCAATCATGATGGTGGTGACAAAGAACAGCTTGGTGTTACAGTATTTCTGTAACTATAAAAAACTTCAGGCTGCTAAGAAAGAACTTTTCAGAAACCCTCTGCACTGGCAATGTAAGAACTCGTGTACCATTCTTGGTGCACCAACTCTCCTATTTCACTGTCTGCCTCATATAAATAGTTTCTGACACTGATACTGCTTACAGGATCAGTGTAATTGAGGGTAATTTACAGGCTTTTAAGGTTTTTAAAACTTGCAATTAGTCCTGGTTTGCACAAAATTTGACCTCTTAGTCTCCATTTAAGCATGGTGTGCTATGTATGCTTTGAGATTACTTTCCTTTTTCAAGCACTGCAAAACAACAGCTCCAGACAAAATAAGGGAAAAATTCAGCCCCTTTAAAAATGAGCAGCAGAGAGCTTTCCAAAGACTGAACACTGGAGAAAGTAAGAGTGTGTAATAAAATAAACATCAGTGAATAAACTGTGAATTAAAGGAAGTATTTATGAGAAAATGAAAGTGTGTAAGATGGAAATAGGATGCACGAAGAAGTGACATTACTAGCTGTCATAGAATAAGAACTGCACCTAAGCAGTCTGCTCTTCCTGTTGGCTGTATGGAAGATGACAGGACACCATATTACACCCCTGAGACATGCCTAATGCCTGCCATTCATGGGAGACTGAACTCCAGCTAGCGCTCACAGGTGAGTTACACAAAAACTTCTTAGTGCCTTCATGCGTTTTTCCTTCTTAGCCGGAAGGTTTCAATCTGCTTTAACTTACAATGTAACTAACCGCAAAGATATTGGTCATTTTTCCTTTCGTGAAGAACTGTGTATTGCACAAATGTTTTTGAAGTAGTTTCACATGCAGAGGGATTTATTTAGCAGGGTCTGTAGTTAATGACATATAGTTTCACTTAGGGAAAATAAAAATCAAAGGAGAGGGGGTGGAAAGGGGATTTTCACCAGTGATCAGGTGGGAAGAGAAGTAAAGCCAGTCTCCAGACAAGCATCTTTCTTGGGTGTCTACTCTAGTGCAGTAGGTGGTTTTCCCCATAAAGCTTTCTCTGCTGTACCAATATAGTTTTCATCAGGATACACTTATCTGTTGCTCTTTGGTAGGATGCTGATGGTCCTGCTGGGAAAACACTTTGCTGAGATTGCTTGCTGCCTTGTTGTTAAACTTGGGGCATGCATACTTTTGGGTCTACTAATGCCAACCAGAACCTTTGACCACGGGATGGGAAAAAGCGGGAAGAAGGAAGTATTCTCACGCTGGTGGCAATCACTTCCCATGAGAATCCACCATAACAATGCTGTTGGGTTGCAGGTGCATGGTCGGTAGGATAACAGTACACGATCTACAGCGTGGGAATGAGGGGAAGAGGCTGCCCCAGAGGTTCTGGGAAAGGCTGCTGTGGCGGCTTGGGTGACTGACCGGGTGCAGAGCTGCCAGTAGAAAGCAAGCTAAAGAGTTTCAGAACAATGCAAAAGGTTGCAGCGCTTAAGGCACCGTGGACATGTGGCTTAATAGATGGTATTGCCTTTGCTCAAAGGATCAGGGAACGGTGCAGCTCAGAACTTAACAGCAAGTATATGTATCTTGTTTTGACCAATGCAGCTGCAGCCTAGTAATTATTCAGCTAATGTAGTTAGTAACAAAATTAACAACATTTTTAGGCATTGAAGACTATTAAGGGAAAGAATGACATGTGGTAAGGGGCCCTCTTAGCCTGGGATAGATACTGAATCCACATCTTCTGGCTTGAGAGGTGCCTGCTACTGCTTTTGTGTTGGTTGACTCTGGGTCCTTATGCTGCATGGACATGGTCCACAGCTGAGTTTTCACAGGATTCTTAAAAAGTAAAGAGTAGATTGTAGGTGAAGATAGTAAAATCTGGTCTGTATGTTCTTGTATTTTGCTATGTATTGTAAGATGACTTTTCATACTTTCTGGAAAAATTATCTTGCTGAACATTTTATTATACCATTATGTGATTATAAAGGATATAGTTTTTCCCTGAGTTGTTAATTTTCATATTTAATAGCCATTGGACCAAAAGAAAGAATTCATGTAAAGAACTTAAAGGTGAAAAGGAAATCATTAGGCTGAATGGAATGAAATCAGCATAACTTCAATGCAAATGTAAATGTAAAGGTAAACGCAAATGTAAATGTTAATGATTCTTTCTCCTGCTACAACTCAAACTTTTTTCCTTCCTGTTAGTAGTTTGACTTGTGCAGAAATATCTTACCTCTCCACAGGCAATAAGAAATAAATCTCACTCTAAGGAGTTATCAGGCATGTTTTGTTTTCATTCTTTTGCAGTGGTAGGATTCTCATTGGCTGTTTCAGTTCAGATGTAATTCTCAGTCTTGCCTATTGCCTGATGACAGATTTGTGAATTGAAAATTGAAAGGTATGTTTGGAAAAAAATGTCGTTTTGAAAATAAAGGATAAATATGACTTCAGAGAGTGGAGCTTGAAGGCAGACGTGCTCTCATCTGCCAAAGTAATTATCAGTTATAAAAAGGTCTGTTGTTAGGAACAGCCTGAAGAACACTCATTTGAAGCAAACAATAACAGGAGAGTCTGAGTTGTGTCTCTGGCACAGAGAGCTGGTAGAGGAGGCAGTGATGGAGCCTGCAGAGCTCTAGAAAAGTAAAAGGCACCAAGTATCCATGTCTGTTACCCACACCTATTTCTGCACTTGTCTTTCTGCTAAAGCAGACACTGCTGTCACAGTGCGGCTTGGAGGAATGCTTACAAAACCAACCATCACCAAAGGTACTTGTTATGATCATGAAAGCCAAGATGACACTTTGAAAGAACAAATACTTTATGGGAATATACGGTCCAAGTTAATGTTGCAGCTAGCTCCATGTCATCTTTGATTTCTAGCAAATCCATAGATGTGTGGTCATTCTTCTGTCATACACATAGGACAAGAAGAAGGAAACTGTCTGAGAGTTTGTATGTTTTCTCATAAATTATCCGATTAGTGTTAATTATGAAAATACTATCTGTATTTGGTTAAAATGTTTGGATTGCTCCAAGAGGCAGCAAAGTGTACTACACTCAAAGGCAAATTGCCCAGGAGGTGCAGCAAATGTCTTTCACCTTCTCCTCTGGCTGGGGCATTTGTGACTGCCTGTGAAATGAAACCAGGAGCAAAGGAAAAATGAGTGTGAAGACTGAATAAATGGATTAGTCCATGGCAAATCATGTGGTTCTGGTTTTAAATATCTGAAAGCCCATGACTTTCATAGAGATATAACCCCAACTACCAGCAGTACTGCCCTGGTAAATATTTCTTAGAGCAATATTACAACAGTGGGCAAATCAGGAATACATTTTCTCATGCCTGCTAATCTTTGCGTGCTCCAAAGACTGGAAACACCTGCCTGCCTCTTCTCAGCTGTCACAGAGCTACTTACTTCAAATTTATCTTCTCAGCCACACCTCTCCACTTGTATGCATGAAGTATTAAGAGAATTGGTTAAATAAATATTTATGCAGCCTTCAAAATATACTGATACCCTATATAACTCTCAGACTGCAGGCATCTTTGCACATAGAACATTTCCTGTGCACAGAGACACTTTGCAAGCAGGATATTTATGAAAAATATAATTACTTATTGTATATTACAGTAGGAAGCAGACAGCTGGGAAGCCTGACAGAATAGAAGGGAGCTGAGCAGGAGGATGGCATGCTCCAGGGGACTGATGGTACAGGAGATGTGCCTCACAGCCTCCTGCCACTCTAAGAAAGTCCAGTGTGGGCTTTATCAGCTATGTCTTATGTGCCATACAGGAATAAGAAATGGTGTGACTAATAACGAGTCTGCTTTCATTTAGGAGATTTAAGACTTAGCTCTTTTTTTCAAAATGGCATAGGTCAGAAAGTTTCTTTCTTATTTTAGAGTCACTAATGTTGTAATAATCATTTTAAAATTAAAATCTGACAGCTTCTTGGAATGCTTCATTTTACAACTTCATTGTAGAACATCATACTGGACCACCCTTTCTCCCATCTCTCCTCTCTTATCAGAATACAACCTAAGAGTATATCAATATTTGGGACAGAAGAAATGCTGCTCACACTGTGTACGTCTGATTTCTCTTGGACCAGACTTGTATCATGATATCTTCAAATAATAGTCAGATTTACTTTTGGTCTCCATGTGGGTAAATTGTACTGGGATTGATGTCTGTGTGTTTATGCAAAGACCAGATGTTGGGAGCTGCTTCTCAGGAAGTTGTCTCATAATCTGATAGGCGAAAGTTCTGGTACCAAGGTTTCATTCACAATTAATTTATGAGAAATTTGCCTATGGCATAAATATGAATCTGTATTTAAAATGTATTTGATGTCAATTTAGGAAACTTTCTCTTAAATGTACTAACATAAGCAACCTGCTTATTTTTTTTTGCAGTTTCCTTAATTATTTTTATTTTATATTGAGATGAGTAATGCAAATTTTATTCATTTTATCCTTCATAAATTTGCTCCTACAGCTACATGGAGAGAATGACTGGTTTTCCAAATCTTAAGATTTAATAATGAAATTTGTTTTTCAAAAGGAATTGCTGAAATACTGAACTCTCTATTGGAATAGTGTGTTACGTAGCTCACTCTAGTTATGAAGGAGAGGATTTCTGCGAATAAAAAAATTATCTAGCGATTGTATAGATACTAATATACACGGAGTAGTCAGTTTTTCAGGTCAAGCCTCTTTTAAAAGTTCCTTCTCAGTTCTGGCATTCTGTCACAATTTAAAAGTGCTTTATTATTATTATTATTATTATTTTGAGAAATGTGAAAGAGAACATGAAGTTACATAACATAATCCGTAGCACTACGGAAGCATGTTTCTTGCTTTCACTGTGATTTCAAGGTGATTTTATTGTCAAACGTAATCTGAGATACTCTGCTGGTTTTTTTTTGCAAAATAAATGGTTTAATCTTTTCACCTTATAAAAGCTCCCATGTGGATTCAAAGGTGATTTCTGAAAATATCAAGAGCTAAGTAGTTTGGGAGCTTGTTATCTGAAAACTCTCTATCTCTCTTGGCTGTACTGTCATAATGGCTATCAGCAGTGACTGGTAGAGAAGTGAGGAGTTTTCCCTAAGCAAATGTTTTTGAGATGGAGAAACTTGCTTCAAGATAGAAATGAATGCACACTCAGTAATTGCAGGAATTTGGGAAAAAAAAAGTGTGTTTTGAAAGTTGGCTTTACTTGGGACATCAGATAATTTTTATATCAAGTTTTGATGGTTTGCCTTTCCTCAGTAGGAGGCCATGTCTTTTCCATGCCTTAATACTTGCCTGTCTTTTGCATTTTTCTCCGTACAGACTAATTAGTTACCACTACATAAAAACTCTTTAGAACCATGACTCTATTTTGTGACATTACTCATAAATAAATAGAAAAACAGAGATTTTAAAATTGAACTTCAAAGGAAATTATGGTTTCTAGGCTCTTTTTTTAACTGCTTGTTAACCAAATAAGACTTTTGATATTGTGCAGTATTTTAGCATCTGTATAGTAGACATACTATATCAATTTCAAAATTATTTATGGCTTTCAAATTTCAACTTCCTGAACTTCCTCTTTTTTTTTTTCTTTCTCTCTTTAGTGATTACATTCCACTTCCATGGATGCATGCTATCTTGTATACTGCTAGTTCAATAAAAAACATCCTTCCCATTTATCCTGGCTTGTGATTCCAAGCTCTCTCTTGAATATCCTCTTATTGCTTGACTGATGCCTTGTGCTATGCAGGGAATTTGTCTTTCTTCTTAGTGCTCTCTATGACATATGAAGAATATCTTTGGTGAAAAGCAGGCTTTACTTTACTGAACCTGATCACTTTTTCCTTAAGAGCAAGATAACAGTGACTCTGTTTTGAAATCAGCAGTTATGATAAAAGCTTAAATATGTGTTTTACTCTTAATGTATTTTAATAAAGATATTTAAAAATAACAAATACTGCCTCCACATGCCCATTGGTGAATGAGAAATGGCATGCCAATTATGTAAATCTGCTATAGCCACCTTGCAGATGTGGGTATCTGCAATAGCTTTCTTCTCAGTTCTGCAATCAATTGAGGAACATAAAAATGATTACTTGACATAGTTACCATCTTGTTTTCCAAGGATGCTGCTGATAGAAGCTATCTTAAAACTGATCTGCACCCAGGTAAGCACACTGCCGGAACCATTATTTTAAAGTCAGGGAAAGTCTGTCAAATAAAAGATGTTTCAAACTAAACATTTTAGGCTCAAATATACATATAAATGGTTTATAGCTTTGGACTCCAGTGAGGCTTAATTGGTTATTTAATTTATTACCAGTAGCACAATTATCTTTTAACTCTTAAGTGTTCAGAGGAAACACAGGTCTTATAGACATAGGAACTAAAGTAAGTGGGAGGAGAGATGAGAGTGTTCAGGTGATGCAGTCAACCCAGTGCTGAATCTTGCTTTGTAGATGCAGACAGAATGTTCCTAAGTGCTTAATATAAAAAGGAAACTGCCGAAAGAGGACAGATCCTCCAGGAAAAAAATAATACATGATCAAAGATGATTACACAACTTAAAGATGGTTTTAAAAAGTTTACACCTACATAAGGAGCACTACTCAATTAAAAGTGTATGTAGTGTCCACCTAAGTACAGACAGTCTGTTTTTGCCAGTCTCATAACGTACTTATTATGAGTTTTTCACTTATTATATAGTTTTTCATGAAATATGTGCTTTCCTAGATATCTTTCACAAAATGTATTTCCTATCTTAATGAAATCCTAACTGTAGGCTTGGAGGAATTTTACACTCGTAGTTAAAAGAACTCTTGTCTCAAAATTGCCTTATTCTATAAAAATCAAGGAAAAAAGCACAAAGCATCTTTTAAAAACACTGACATTTCTAAAAGATTTTTAATTAATTATTGGAAAGATCCTTATCCAGAGTGTCCATCATATAGGAATAATCTTACCTAACTTCATTTACAAGTTAGGTGTCTATTGCAAGCTATTTGCCTAGGCTCACCTCCTCTCTGATTTATTGTTTTTTTGTTTTTTCAGTCTCATTGGCAGACAGAAGTATCTGCAGCTGGGAGAACTCCTCCTGGCTACCCAGAGACCATGTTCAGAAGTTTAACTCTGGCCATTGCTTCCTAAAAGGACCTATTTGAAAACAGCCCATAGTTGCATATTTTTGTGTTCCCTTCACAGTATGTTATAAACTATCAAATAACTACATTTCCAAAGACACAAATTTAAGCTAGAGAGAATGAGCCAGACAAAAGTATTTATTTCAAACATTTTTAATAAATTATGAAGTATGATTCACTGCCATCTGGCTCTGATGCTGAAACCAAAGCCAGACATCTATAAAGTATATCTCTTGGCACTAACGACTGGAGCTTGTGGAGAGAATGACGCATGTGATCTTTTTCCTCTAATGCCTATAGCTTTGTGAAAGTTGAAGGATGTAAAATCTCCAGGAAAAGCAAAGCCCTAACTGAGTTTCCTTTAAGGCATCAAACGACACTATTATATCTGAACACAGTTTTCAAAACATCTGAAAACTGCATGCACATGCCATTTAATTCACATTAATAGGATAAATCATACTAAATGATAAATAACTTTTGGACTCTGAATGAGAATCTCATATTCCATACTCTCAGACTTTATGCTATATTTAATCTACAAAGAATATATAGCGAACGGTTTAAAGCTACCTAACTGCTGAGAGGTAGTAAAAGGGATAGACAGACATAGGACATGCTTTTTAATACAAATTAGATTTGGCCAAAATATTATGTATATGTTTTGTGTTTAGGTGAGCCCTTCAAATGGAACCGCCCAAATAGGATCACAGCCAAAGGTAGGGAAAATTCCCACCTCAGCAGTCCTGTGATTGACGTAAAGGTATATTGCAATACCCATTGTTCCACACTTTACTCTGAGGTTCAGAAAACTATGCCTGCAAGACATATATTTTCTTACAGATTTTTGTATCATTCCCTCTACGGACATAGACATTTTTCATAATCCTGAATGTTTAAATGGTAGCTCATGCAGCAAACCTTTTAATCTCAAATGATTTTATCTATTTTTTATAGTTTAGAACTGTTTTATCTTTTATTAAGGCAGAGATTCTTGCCTTTTGCAAACTGTCCCTTTGCAAAAAACAAAACAAAACCAAACCAAAAAGCTATGAAAAAAACAGAAAAAGAAAACACTGCAGGAAAACAATAGCTATAGCCTCTGTTTCAATCTTCTTTCTTTTCATTTGTTCGATGATTTCTACTGTCTTACTGTGGATTTAAATTTGTCAATCTGCATATATTAGCTGAGTTGTTCTTGTGGATAATTTCTTTCTCTGAAGTATCCATATATCTACTGATGAAAAATGTGCAAAAACACAGCTGCTGTTCTGCGAAATCTGTGAATATGTCAAGTCTGGAGATCTATCTTGTCTTTAATTCTTCTTCAGATTAAACTAATTAAATACATGGATTTGAATGAATCCAATCCATTACAAAAATAAGTGTTGAGCAGACAAAACAATGTGATAATCTATATACTGTCTGAATCCAGTTAGTACTTTGGAAAACACGATAAGTGCATAGTATTTTGTCATCAGTCATTATTTATCCCCTCTAACTGCATTGTGTATTTTATTTATCTCCTTCTGGACATAGAGTCTTTGCTAATTAGAAACTTAAGTATTGTTAATGCAAGTGATCTTACAGGTCAAAGACAAGATGATTTGTAAGAATTACATGTTTACAAACACAAGCAAATAGCCTTTCATCAAATAAGAAAGGTGTAAATGTCATCCCTCATGGGCTAGAACAGCAGATAGCATTGGCCTTAAAGTCATCCTCCTGCCCAGGCCTATCCCCACCTCTACACACAAAATCTGAGCATTTCCAGCTAACCAGCTTGACTTTGAAGTTTTTTGAATTTCCAATAGTGAGGTCAATCACTTCCCTTCTGCTCTCATGTTTGGAGTTTGTCTAGACAGGTCCAACAGCAGCAGCCCTATAGATGCTTAACACTATTCTTTAGCCCCTTCAAGCTAATGAGCATGAACTGTGCTCCCTCTTGGAACACTTTTGTGTTCATATTTATTTTCCTCTAGTAGCTGAAAAAGATTCTACACCTTTGCTTCCATGTCTTCTCTCATTCAATCTTACTTAACAATGAAGTATTCAATTCCAAGTAATTTAGCTATCTGATCTGTTGAATCAACGATAAACAATAGCTGCGTTTGTCCAAGATATTTTCATCCAAGTATATATTACTATCTAGCTGAATCTCACAGTCATGTGAGAAAGACATTTGTCAATCTCTGTGCCAATGTCACTGTGGGAAGTCTCATATTTCTAACATATATATATATAAATTATGTTATTTTTTTAAAAATTTCTGAAACAAATAGAATCCTAGAAATCAGAGTAAATAGCATAGCGTCTCAGTGCGGAGATGCTTTATCTTTTCCATCTCAGCAGAATAAAGCTGTTCTGAAGTATTTAGTCCTGGTTTATAGAGAGCAAATATACATCTCTAAGCCTTCTTTTCTTCCTTTTTTTTTTTTTTTTTTTTTTTTTTTTTTTAAAAAAAAAAAAAAGAAACCTAGGTGAGTTTTCTTAGTTCTGCATTCTTCTGGTTCTAGCAATTGTTTTTTTTCTGTTTTCCATTCTGAGTTTCTCTTTCTTGGAAACAGCTGGTAAGAATTGCATTTCAGGTCTTGTTGTAAAGCCTGGAGAATGGCATTAACAACTCCCTTTTCTCTCCGGAAAGGCAAATCCTTACACGTATTTCAGCTGTGCGTGCCTCTCACGCAGCTTTAGCCTACTGGCAGCCCACAGCAATCCGAGGAGTTTTTCCTCTGTTGTTTTTGAACTGACAGCAGTGCTTCCTATTTATTATAAAAGAAAATTATGTGGCTTTGTGCTATTAAGTATCACTGTATTTCTATGGCTCTCATTCCTTCTCTATCCTTTAACTAGTTCTTTCTTTACAGCAGCCTTAAACCTCATCTCATCAGCCAAATCTCTACAGTATATCATCAGTAATAACATTCACACAACCTTACACTTTGCCTCAGGTCTCTAAGAAAAAATATGAAATTTGACTGGCCCTACAATCCTGAAAGTTCCAAATTAGCTTATTTATTCTCAAAATCTTTTCAGAAAATTTGTTTCTTATCAACACCCCCAAGTACCATCCACATTTTAGCTAACTTTTTTTTTCTCCTCATCTTATAATTCTTTAACTTATTGGATTTTTCTTTAGATGAACTAACGCATTCCAGTATGATAACATTTAAAATTTGATAACGAAATCTTTGATCTGAGTAGACTAGCTGTGCTGCAGCACTTTCAGAAGTTATCTGCTGGTCACTTCCACTTACGAGTATACATTCTCCAACTGAAGACTCAGACTGCAAAAGTGTTAAGTGCTGCAACACTTATTTGCAAACTCTAACTTAAGAAATGCTATTTTATCACTCATTAGTTACCTTATTAAAAATCAAGTTAATCTGAAATGCTGTCTTTATAGCTAATTCAAAGTGTATTTTTTTCATTCCCTTTTCTCTTGATACCCTTTCTTCAAAATTTCAAGTCAGACTAATGTGGATGATTAGGTTTGTCTGTATCACATTCCGTCCTTCACACAAAACCATAGCCATTGTCCCAACAGCTGGTCTGCCAAAGTAGATTTGCTAGGAGAACTGTAGTTTTTGGTGTTGGTGCTCGTAGATTTCTGGGGTGAAGATTATCAGCTCCTCTGGACTGACACTGAACTCTTGCAGTCTTTTCTCTACCATTTCCTTTTAATTTAATAGCAAACTGTATCAATTCCATCTGTTAATCTCTAGAGATGAAATTTATTCACACAAGGAAGGACAGATGAAAGTCATTGAATTAGTAGTAATCTTTAAACTAGATCTCAGTGCGCAGGAAAATCTTATGTGAGAAATTCCTTAGGAATTTCAGTTACTCTCTCACAATAAGTTCCAGATAATATTACTTTAACTCACACTTAAAATGTTTGTCCCCGGGTGGCTGACCTGAAAACCGGGGAGCTGAAGTTCTAAGGTTCTTTCTTTACCACGTACCATCAGCAGAGATGCATTTTTTTTTACTGAGAAGTAAATACATTTCTGATTAGTTAGAGAAATAATCAAGTTTCTTTCTCTCTTAGAAGTACTGACTCTGTAATGCTAAAAAAAAAGATTAAAAGGCATGCATGAGAAAATGTGAGATAAGACACAACTCTGTCATTGAGTCATTGAGTAGAATCAGCTCTGTTTAGAGGAAGGTGAGAATTTGCTGTGTTTTAAAATGTAGTTGTGTTTTAAAAATAAGTTCAAAAAATAAGTTTAAAAATAAAGAGTCTGAGTTTGTGACTGTCCTTTTTAGTGCTGTAATTACCACGATAAATTTTTAATGCACTATTTTCAAATTCTTTTCCTATGTATAGATGTTCACGACAATAAATTTGCTTGTAATTTTATTGAACAAATATGGTTTAAATTATATTCTTATTTTCAAGTAATTCTCTTTGTGTGTTCCCTCTGTCTCTCATATTTTTTATTTAAGTTAGACAAAAGCCTTTCATGAGGGAAAAATATCTTTGTTCTTTCTCAGTTTCCTTCTATTCTATTATTTTAGAGACTCTATAACTAATTTTTAGAAACTCGATTTTTTTTTTCCTTTCTATTCATTCATACATTTAAAAAATTGCAATCATATTGAATCACGTTCATTTCAGACATACTGTTTCCACATTTCCTCTCTTCTGCGTTCAGACCATGAGTGCTTTGCAGTTCACCAGTCATCAGATTTTTGGTAGTTTCAAGGGAAGTTTACCAAAGCTTGAGGGCTAACATACAGTCAGTCATAAGTTGGCCCTTGGAAATTTTTATAATTCCAGTACATAGGTGTGGGATCTACCTATTAGTCCATGATGAATGTAACATGTATGCCTTACGCTATCATATTTATGTTGAATTTTCACTGCAGATAAAAGTCACCTCTTCCTCATTTGTGATATGTGTGGATGCAGAATTTATGGTAGCATCAGACAGTTGGAAGAAAATTACGTATTATACAGAAAAAAAAATCTCTTAAAATTAAGAAACTGGGAAATATTTTCTTGTATAAATATTGGGTCATATTTTCTGACCCAAAAAACTTTAGCAATTTCAGCAATTTTACCTTCTTAGAATACAGTGAAAAAAATCTTGAAACATGAATTCACATCATGTGAGAATCCTTGACGAGAGCTAAAGCCTCTGTCTCCAGAATCAAGGTCATGCTAGATAAAAAAACTTTGTACTATAGGAAGATTCTGTAAATAGGCAACAGAGCTCTTTCACTGAAATAATTGTAGGTAGAAGTACAGTTTTCAAAGGAGAAAAATATGTGATCTTGACAGAATTCTTTAAAAATTGTAATGTTGGGCTAGAGCCACAGCTAAAGTTTAAAGTCCTTTCTACCCTTTTCTGGTGCCAGTGGAAAGATTGCTACTAAATAAAGTGAAATCAATGGAGGGAGAAATGTATTTCAGTTTCCTTGATTATGCTTGAAGTCTATCATGCATTTAAATTCTTAGAACAGAAGAAGCTAAGGAAACATGAAAAACATGTTACAGTTTTCTTTGCTGGGCAATTCATTTTCTTTCTTCATAATTATTTTTTTTTTCAGAAGTAAATCTTGTTGCCAAATACATTCAATTCCATACCTGATTATCATGAACAGAACACAGATATTTCCAACCAAGACTGTTGAATAGATTATCCCAATCAGGGAAGGATGAGTGTCTCTGCAGCACTGATCAGCTTGTAATGATGCTCTTTACTCAAGACTTGTTGAAGTCTAGTGTAGCATTCTGGCAGGAAGGATAAAATTCACTCATTCTTCAGCAACGTTAATAATTGGTTCTGTAGCAGCAATAGAAAAGATATTATTTATGGACTAATTATTTGAATATCATGATGGAAGTATAGTATCTAAGTGTACTTTCTGGTTTAATAGTTCTCTCAGTTATGTTAGAATTTTTCACAAAACAATGCATAGCTAATGATGGTGACTATTTCAAAAAGCATGTTTTTTAGCTGAAAATTATCTCTATCAGATAGCATTATTGTGCTCTTTGTATCTGTTGTTGTTTCCATAGCAAAAATAGGAGGCATTACTTTTAGAGCAAACTATGCATATAAAAGCAGAATAACTTAGTAAACCTTGCTGAATTCAGATAATTCATGCACAAAACTGTCCTGCAGTTACTCCCGTACCAAATAGGTAATCGAGGGGTAAATCATACTTGTGTATTTTTAATCCTAATTTAATATAAATTTATTTCTGTGGCAAATTTGATCTTTATTTCAGTAATTACAGTTTCTATAAAATAATAGAGATTCTGAAGTTAAATAATATGCTTAATATGATAAAAATTTGCCTATGAATTTAATAATAAAATAATCCTTTTAGCAAATGTATTCTTCATGGGATCATGACTCACTGCTCTTTATTAGCAGCAAAAAGAGTAGCAGAGTTCTGCGATTCAAGATGCAGGGAAGGTATGAGGTGATACAGACTTGGTCTAAGAGTCCAAACCAGGGCCAAGGAGGCTATCAGAAGTAGGGAAAACTAATGATAATGAAATTCAAATGCAGATTGTTAAAAAAATCTGATTTAAAAATAAACTTACGAGCATTTGTTTCACAACAAAACTGTGATGTAGGAAAATGTCTTTGGATGATGAAGTACCATTTGCAGCTTACGAAGCCTGAGTGAAAGACAGTTACTTGTGTTGAAGGAGATAAAATAAAGTCAGATGCCTTTGTGAAAACAATTTCTTCTCACAAATATTCTTGAGGTCATATGTTAATAAGGAGTTTGTGAAATATGTTGAAGTCCTGAATGTTATATAATAGCAAAATCACATACTTTCCACACAAAAATTAAATTGTTTCTGTTATCCTTGTAAACTCATTCCTAATGGCTGATCACTCCAATGAGCATTTAATAATGAGAACTACACTTGGCTAAAGAATATCATACCTGTTTAGTTCTCGGAATCTATAAACTGAGTGCTGTTTTTTTATTAAAAAGAGATTACTGTTTTTCAGCCAAAAACAAAGTCATATTTCCAGGTGTGTTAAAATGTAAGATCAGCTCTTTGTTAAGTAACTGAGAAAAGAGTAATCATTTACTTTAGGAAATAGAGCTAAAGTTGTAAGAGAGCAGCTTCCAAGCTAATAAGCCCTTTCCAGTATGCAGATATCTCAGCTGATGTATTAAATGACGACATGACATTACCCTTCAGATTTCAGTGGGAAAGTAGAAATAAAACCTTATAATTTCGTTAACATCAATCCTGCGAAGAGAGATTATTCAAAAGGGTGTCATCAACTTTTTTTTTTTGGTGACAGAATGTCAAAACTAAAAGCTGCTCCCCGGAACTTCAGGTTTAATACATGTGTTCTTTTTCCACACTGTCTCAGACCAGCTATTACCACCCAAAAATGAAAGACTGAGTCAGTAAGGGAAACATCTTAGTAAACTTATGTTTAACCATAAGAGCAGAATTTGTATGCTCAGCATTGTGAAGATAAGCACAAATGTGTCCTCTTAGGGGCCCAAATGATCCAGCAACATAACTTGTACCTCACTTCCTATAAACGGTGGCAGAGAAACAAAGTGCTCAATAGTGTCTGTACCACCCATCCTGCTCTTTCCTCTATGAGATGGCAAGCCACTGTCTGCAGTAAAATTAATCAAGCTCCATTACAGGAGTACTAGAATTATGGGTGAAATTCAAACCAGTATTTGTTCATCACTTCAGGTCACAGAATCCAACTGCCCACGAATTTACCATAAAAGTGAATTTTGTAGAATCATAGAATGGCTTGGGTTGGAAGGGACCTCAGGAATCATCAAGCTCCAACCCCCCTTGCCACAGGCAGGGTCACCGACCTCTAATACTAGACCAGGCTGCCCAGTGCCCCATCCAACCTGGCCTTGAACACTTTCAGGGATGGAGTATCGACAGTCTCTCTGGGCAGCCTGTTCCAGCACCTCACCACTCTCTTTGTAAAGAACTTAATTTTGTTCCCTGCCGCCCCTCTCCCCAGAAAGGAAAAGAACGAGTATTTAGGACATGGAGTAGGACATTTCCTTGAACTCTAGATGAAACTGGCTAATGAAATTGAATAAAGATTTGGACAGAATAGTTCTGACTGAATGAATATCCTTAAGACTTCTCTGGTATGTGCTATACTCTTACATTACAGAGGTGTTTATAAAATGTGTCTAATCTTTTGCTTCTCCTGCTGTATATAGTTATGTTTCTTATTAAATATCTATAACCAGGTAGTTCAGGCACTTAAAATACATAGAAATTATAGTTTGAATATATTCCTCATAACTGCCAACAGATATTACAGGAATGAGTGCACACTAACTCTGATTTGTTTTCAGTAACACAGCATATTTATATCGGAGGAAAGATCAGTCAAGAAGAGTAGTGATTTTTATCCAAAAGCTTTGCATTCTGAAGGAATAGTTCTTGGTGACAGCTTAATCAAATAACAAACAGACAAAATAAGTGCTTTTTTATTCAGCTTCATTCCATTCCAGACTGATTCGCACATGGAAAAAGCCAGCTGTAGAACCTGACTACTGCTTTCACTTGGGTTTGGTGTGATTTATCACTGTCCTCACTTTCTCTGGTGCCTGTGGCATGGTCAGATTTTGTCTGAAGCACAAGTTCACATCTGGTTGCTACACAGTCCTGCAGTTTGGTACCAGACAAATGTTCACCTCATTTTAATCAAGGAAATGCCTCTTCTGGTCTCATTGCTTTTTGATCCTTTTTTCTTGCTCTTTTCTCCACTGCCTGTATACTAGAAAGTCTAGAAGATGTGGATTTAATTCTTGTTCCTGCCACTGATTCAGTGCATGTTCTCTGGTGTGTCCTCCTGCTTGATCAAACAGCACAAACAGCTCTGAGTACATTTATAATTCACATTAAGAAATTCACTGATTCTTCCTCATATATGATTGTAAGCTTCACTTTCTTTTAACTCTGAGCAAAATACTGCTCATTTTGATTACCTATTGGATTTTCCTGGTCATTCCATTTCCTAAAAGAATTATAAGGTTAAATTCTAATAATCTTTTAAGACATTTACTGAAAGATTTATTTTTGCATACGTAACAGTACTCCAGAGCTCTTGAAAATGAGGCCTTGTATTAAAATGCATTGAAGATTTAAAAGAAGACACTGGGAGCAACTCTGCTGATTCCTACAGCTCTGCTGAACTTTTGCCCTGACAAAAGTCTGTCCAGGAAAAGACAGAGGAAATGCTACCAGAAAAGACATTAGGTGGGAATAGTATAAAAGTAGCTTGTTTTAAATGATGTGTCTCATGAAGCAGATTATCTTCTCTCTACTGCGCTCTCTCTCTCTAGAAATGCCAGTTAAAGGTTTGCATTGCCTCTCTTTTAATCAACAAGTGAGATCTGAAAGTGTTCTCTTCAGAATGTAAGGCGGAAAAATGCAACCCATAGATTTAGAAAATGCTGAAAATGTTGCTCAATATATGACATTTTCATTGAATCATAGAATTTTGATGACACTGTAGCAGAAGCTGCTTGGAGATTTATATGCAAGACCAATATAAATTCAATGGAAGAAAATCTCCCATAGCATTTTTTTAGTAAATCCCTAACTACTCTGTAGTTGACATTACATTAAAATTAAATATTTTTCTTCACACAATATGACTTGACTTCATATAAGTCTGATATTAACATGCATAGAAAATAAGGCGACATGACATGAAAAAGACAATATTTAAACATAATGGCCCCATTTGATTTTTAATCCTGATTTTACTGCTTGACAGTTATGTTGCACAATAGCCTTTATTAAAACCCTCTACATTTCATTTTTTTTTTACTGAATTTCTGCTGCAAATTAAAGATATTTTCTTATTTTATAATAAATATGAAACAATAAATGACCAATGGAAAAGGTCATCCTGACCCATCCCAGTGAGTTGAAAGGAATGGAAAATTATAATTCTTTTTAAAAGTTGAACTCCTGACTTAAAATACAGCCACCGCTCCCTACAAATCTTTTCTTAGAGTTACTACATTCTTCTCAGTAAAGATGCTGCCCTAAGCGCTTTGCCTTAGATCATGCCAAAGCACCTTTCTCTCCAAAGATGGCTTTGTGTTTAGCAAGATACTAACCTTCACCTTTCTCCCCAGCTACCAACCATCTCCAAGATTTTACAAAATGTAGAAACACCCCTGCACTAAAGATAAGATAAGCATCAATCCCAAAGTGAGATTTTAAGCCTATTTATTTATCAATTTACTTACTTATAATTAAAAAGAAAGAAATCCCTCAAAGCGTATAAAATTTTAACAGCCTCTGTCCAGATACCCCACCCCCTCATTGAGGTCCCTGGGAGCTCCCAGGATATTTCACCCTCCCTTTCCCAGGAGGAGGAGCAGCAGCAGCAGCAGCACCTGGAACCCACAGAGCCCCAACACCTCTGACTCCCTCAGATCCTACCACCTGCTGGGACTGTGCTGTGCCCCTCCAGCCCCCGCCCAGGAGTTCACTCACCTGTGGCCATGCAGGGCTTTGACTTGCTGAGTGCCTTCAGCAGGACAAGGGGAGGCTCCCAGCATGCAGCCCACGCTATGCCCATTGCTGAAAGCTCACATGAGAGCTTAATCTAAAAACCAGCATGATTAATACTTTATATCCAATAAATACATGAATTGAGAACTCCTGAAGCTAAGCTACAACAGCACCCCAGTGCTGACAGATTATTCCCAGCACTGCCTTTCACACCTCAGTATCATTTCAACAAAAATATTTCAAATTGGTTGGAAATTAATTTAGCTGCAAAGCACCTGATTCCTCTCACTTCAAAGACATCTATCAGTTGATTAGGTTCAGATTAACCAGATTAACATCTCATATTCTGTAGAAAAAACTTACCCAAACTTTCTGAGTTGCCTTAGAAAAAAAATCCCTCTGTGCCCTCTCAGAGCACAGCAGCTTACATAGGCATAAAAGAAACATGAAGTGCTTTATTGGAGCAGACACATGAGAAAGGCTGCTGGGAAAGATAATCAATTTGGGAAACAGCAGTGTATGTTTTACACCCAAAGGAAAGTGGAAGCCTCAGGGGCATATTCCTCACTGATATGCTCTGGAAATGAAGGCTTCTCAGTTTGCTGCCAGCGGCCTTTTGTGCCCATGACTGAGCCATCTGGGATGCTTTAGCTGCACCCAACATTTCTACTGGAGATGTGCAGCATAGCTGCAGGTTTCATTGCTCCTACCCTGCTCTTGTTAGAAAAGTTTGCCCTTAAAAGAAATTAAATGAGTCTATGTCAGGCTGGCAGAACCAGGTTAGAAGTAAATGATATGTGTAATTTGAGGGCTGCTCTGAAAGTAATGCCTCCTATTTCATTATGTTGGCCCACAACATCAGGGGCAGATGTTGATGGTATGGCAGTAGAGACTGAAACTTTCCACCATGATTCTGCTACATTTTATTGCCATGCAACAGATGGGAGCAGCGGGGTAGTCTGACTTAATGGCATCTGGCATGGAAGTGTGTATGAAGCAAAGGAGTGGAATTGAATTCCTCCATGTGAAAAAAAAAATGGTACCCACTGACATTCATCAACGCTTGCTGAACATTTAGGAAGACCAAATAGTGGATGGGAGCACAGCGAGGTGGTGGGTGGTATAGGTCTGCAGAAGTAGGGACAAGCAGCCCAGAACAAGGACTGTGGTTCATATGTAGAGGGTCTGTCTCAGGATGGAATATTGTTGGAAAACATTGTATGGTAAGAGCAGACATCAGTGTAGGTCAGTGTGGAAAATCAAATAAAGACAGATGAATGTTGCCAATACACTCCTTGGAAATATCAACATAAATACTGAAAAGAACGAGATATTCACTTAAATTGATGTAGGGAGCATTATGCCCTTTTAATGTTTTTACAGCATAGCAAAATCATGGAAGATTCAGAAGAGCAGGATGACAACTTTAAGCCTGGAAAATAGACATGTAGAGAGAGACGTGGGGTGAAGGGAAGAGACTGAATCTGTTTTCTGTAGCAAAGAAAAGATTAGAAGCTTATAATGTCATCAGTTTATGGATATCAACATAAGGAAAAAAAAATTAGAAGTAAAAGCTCTTTGCCCAGACAGTAATGCAATTAAATGGAGTTTGGAGACTGAATTAGAAAAAAAAAAAGCAATGGAATTAAGACATCAATTTGTAGCAAAACCATTGGAACATCTTACCAAGCTTAAAGACAGGTTCTGCAACACTGAAACAATGTAAAAGTGGTCAGTTTTTCTGACATATATGCCCTTGCTCAAATGGAAATTAATTGGTAATAGTATATTTTAAATTACTTTACAGGAGGACAGACAACTGGTCTCAGTGCAGTGAGAAAGCTGATGCCACAGTTAGGAAGCGCGGTACTTATTCTTTTGGACAGAGCTTTGTGTATGGATTCATACATTCAGACTGCAGATATGGTGACAGAATGGAGATCCTTTTGGCAGTTTGTGATGCTGAGTACCTTGAAGCAAATAAGGCAGCAAATAAGAAATTACCTACTGAGAGGAAAATTACTTAATTTCTTTCTATTCTTCATCTTCAATAGAGAAAATTGACAGTTGTTTTGGATTCATAACAGTTTTGACTCATAATCAGCAACATGCTGCAACCTTATCCTGTCTGAGCTGCACAAAAACCCACTGTGTCTGGTTTGGCACAAGCAATGGAAGAAAAAATGGCTCCTAGTTGATTTGGGGGATGTTTACCTGGAAGAGAGAGATAAGAGGAATAAGTAATTTGAATTAAGATCTAACCGGGGTAGACTGGTACTCTGGACTCTGTGTGTTCATTTTTTCGCCTTGTTCTCTTTTTGGTACAGTGATTTTTAATTATTTCAGAATGACTGGAAGCACATGAAGAGAAGATGGCAGAGTTCCTTGCTTACTGCAAATTCCTTTGGACAGCAGAGATGAATTTATTCCAAGTCTACCAAATCCACAGAGATGCTGGATTAATCAGAAATAATGTCCTGATAATTTTCTTTACTTTCTAAGAGAGGCAGAGCTGCTTTCTAAGAAAGGCAAAGCTGGAGCTCATATGGAGGGAAAAGGAGTAGGAAGGGGAAGGAGAGGAGCAAATGGCATGGAGGAGCTGCCACCCTCCATAAGTGACTTTCAGAAGCAAGTCATAAGCCTTTAGGCCTCTAGTCTCTTGTTCTCATGCTCTGACATTTTAGATGTCAACAGCAAATGTCACATATAATTCACAGGAGTTTATCTTGATTATTGTAGCTCTCCACTGTGGTGAAAGACTTCAGAATGTACTTCTCTGAAAACATCATACTCTTCCTGACCAGAATTTCTTTATCACTTTGGTGGAGAGGGCTGAAAAACCTACATTTGACTCCCTCTTTCTTTGCAGATACATTTCTACACGGAAGCTCAATTCTTTCAAGGCACATTCAGTGCAAAGCCCCAAATAACTAGTCTGATTTTCCCATTTCCCCACAGAAAGGCACTGCTATGAGCAGCCATACAACTGTGCACTGCTTTCTTCTAGTGTTCTGCTACTGTTGCCTTCTTACCTGTACAACACAGCCAGGGTGCTTCCCAGGGCTAAAGGAGTAACTATAATAAGTCAATACCACCAGGTGGTGCTGCAAAACATCGTTTCCCACAACTTTTTAATTCCTGTGCCGAGTGCAGTAGGCCGAAGATCGACCAAGTATCTAAATTGAGCTTGGTCGGTTTTATAAAGAAACTGTTCTCCTTGGGGACGGGAGAGTAAAAGGGTGTCATCTCCACCTGGGGACCTAAGAAGAGACATACCTGAGCCAAAATTCTTAACAAATAAGCATTCTAATTGGGTTCAAATGTTTAAAAGACCAAAACTCTGCATGCATTTTGACAACTCCTTCCTCTCCCTTACAAAGTAAATACATTTTACCACTAATTCTGTGGAAACAAGCAGGTGTGTAGAGTCCAGCCGTCACCTTTGACAGAGTTGTGTAGCAACGCATAATGAATTTGGAAAGACGGATGATGAAAGAAAATACTTGTTAATAAGTTTCATCTACCTGGATAGCAGTGTTCCAGGTAGCTATGTTCACAGTAAAACTGGGGAAATTGGGATAAAATTAATAGTTGCCACACCTAGAGCAAGCACAGACTACACCTTTTTGATTCTGTTCTTGCATGATTTCTTTAGATATGCCTGCTGCTCCCATGTGCCTAAGAGTACAAAAGCAATATAATCCTAGTGTTACATAATGAATCTCTGTTTTACTCCCCAAGTACTTTATATCTGCAAAATATATAAATGGAGAGAACTATTATTAGTTCTGAAGCATGCACCAGCAGCATACAAGAAGAGAAATATTTGTTGAAAACACAGTACCAAATGTTAACGAATTCCTCTGTGCCCTTACATTTTTTAGCTAATGAATTGGTACTTCAGAACATCCTGGTTCATATGTAGATCGCCAGAGGTAATATTCTTTCCAGTAAGCAGTTGTTTATTGCTTGAATGTGTGTTTTTCTTATTACCAATGACTAGAAACAAGAGTGCATTATATAGAAAATAAATCAGTTTCTAGTGCAAAGATTTCATGCATTGAGAGAGATATTTTTATACTACTCTTAACATTTTTAGAGAAACATAAAAGGTCAGTCAGGTATTCATTTTCCTGTAGTCCTTTTTCTTCCTTCAGTCAACTCATTTACGTCTCAGATCATTTATAATCCCATAACCAAAGGGCTTGCAGGAATGTGCATGGAAAGTCATGATTTTAGACTTGATGAGGCTATTTTCCTTGCTGACACAGAATCAAAGAAATGTCTTCAGCATATATTTGCATACTTTCCTTCTCAGTAGCTGTCCTATATAACATGGCTTCAGAGCCAAGAGCCCTGGTGCTGTGCCCAAAAACATATCATAGAATGACTTGGGTTGGAAGGGACTTTAAGGATCATCTAGTTTGAACCCCCTGCCATGGACAGAGTTGCCAGCCACTAGATCAGTCTGCCCAGGGCCCCATCCAACCTGGCCTTTAACATCTCCAGGAATGGGGCACCCACAGCTTCTCTGGGCAGCCTGTGCCAGTGCCTCACCACCCTTTGAGCAAAGAATTTCTCTGTAACATCTAATCTAAATCTCCCCTCTTTTTATTTAAGGCCATCTCCCCTTTTCCTATCACTATCAGAATGTGTAAAAAGTTGATTTCCCTCCTATTTACCAGCCCCCTTTGAATACTGGAAGGTTTCAATTATGTCTTCCCGGAGTCTTCTCTCCTCTGAGCTAAAACCCCCATCAGCCTTTCTTCACAGGGGAGGTGCTCCAGCTCGCTGATCATCATCTTGCCCATCTTCAGGACCTGCTCCAACAGCTCTATATCTTTCTTATACCAGAGGCCTTAGGCCTGGATGCAGTACTCCAGATGAGGCCTCACAAGAGCAGAGTAGAGGGGTACAATCACCTCCAATAATCTCCCTCTACCTGCTAGCCACTCCACTTTTTATGCATCCCAGGATACAGTTGGCCTTCCAGGATGCAAGTGCACACTGCTGGCTCATGTCCAGCTTTTCATCTGCCAGAACCTTCAAGTCCTTCTCTGCAGGGCTGCTCTCAATGAGTTCTTCTCCCAGTCTGTAGGCATATCTGGGATTGCCTCAACACAAGTGCAACACTTTGCACTTGCCCTAGTTAAACCTTAACAGGTTCTTGTGTGCCCACTTTTCAAGCCTGTCCTGCTCTCTCTGTATGACATCCCTTCCTTCTATTATGCCAACTAAAGCACACAGCTTGGTGTCATCAGCACTACCTAGGATAAACTCGATTTCACTGGCTATGCCATTGTTAAACATGATGAAGAGTGTCAGTCTCAAGATGGGCCTCTGAGGGACATCACTTGTTACTGGTCTCCACCTGAACATACAGCCACTGACCACAACCCACTGGCTATGACTATTCAACCAATTCTTTCTCTGCATTCAAATCTGCATCTCTCCAATTTAGAGATAAGGATGTGGTATGGGACCATGTCAAACACCTTGCAGAAGTCCAGGTGAGCAGCATCAATTGCCCTTCCTTTGTTCACCAGTGCCATTACTCCATCACAGAAGGCCACCAGATTGACACAACCTGCCCTTAATGAAGTCATGCTGTTTGTCTTGGATCACCTGCTTGTCCCTCATTTGACTTAACATCTCTTTCAGGAGGATCTGTTCCATGACCTTCCCAGGCACAGAGTAAGGCTCACTGGCCTGTGGTTCCCTGGGTCCTCCTTTCTCCCTTTGTAAAAATGAGAGTGTTGTTTCCCTTTCTCCTGTGTGTGGGAAGTTCACCTGACAGCGAATGATTTTTTAAATATGATGGAGGGTGTCCTGACAACCACATCAGCCAGTTCCTTCAGGACGTTGGGATGCCTCATATACTTGTACACATTTAATCTCCTGAGGTGGCCTTGGACTCTGCTCTTACAGTGTGAGGAATTGATATATTTAAATATAAATTATATATTTATAAGAGAACAGTGTTTTGTTCTTTGCGGTAACACCATGGTCCTGACTATGCTGCAGGTCAATTCTTTTTCCACTAAGTGATGTAACAAGCATTGACAGAGCTGTACTAGTAGAGTGTACATGTGGCAACCAGGCATGGACTCAGACGTGAACTATCCAAATTGTTTATTACAGGTTCTCACATAACTTACATACATTCACAAGTTTCCTTTTTTAGCTTTCCCATCCACCCTTACAACTTTCCCAACTGCCTTTGGTACAAAGTTGACAAAGTATTCCACAAACACTCCTTAACTGTGCATACAGGTGCTTATCCAATCAGAGCCATGGGCCGTTTCTTTTGCTTTTCTCTTCTTCTAGAGATGTCCTTGGTTGTCAGCCTTGCTTTCTTATGCTGTTTATCTTGCTTCACAGCTGCTGCTCTGAGTAGTCTTTCTTGTATTCCCACAGGTACAAATTCAAAAAGGGAAAGATTTCTATTTGAATAAGAAGAGAAGATCTAATATTAATCCTCAGCTGCATTTGTGTGGCTGAAGCAATAAATTCCCATATATATCTAGATAATCTTTTTAGTAAGTGTGCCTGATGTGCATTATTAGATCCTAGTCTTACTGTGCAAATATATCCTGCTAACTGTCCTGCGTTTTTTAGCTTTATGAATCTCTTCAAGTTTATCTGCATCTTCTTAGTTATTGTTTAATGCTGAGAGATCTGAAAGATGTGAAATTGACACAGGGTCTACATGTATCCAATTCTGATAATAGAGGAGCCTGCAGGACTGAGACCTAATACACCGTGGCTTTGGTTTGTGACAGCCAGCTCTTCTCAAGTAAAGGAACAAGCAAGAATGACTTCCCCATGCATGCAAGTAGGACAACAATAAAAAGCTAACTCAGAGTGAGGTGGTAATGTAGGTGTATCTCAAAAGGTAAGAGCCAAAGTACTTTGCTGCCTTATAACACAGCAGGAGAAACTAAAGTTACATCCACAAGGATGTACAGAGTTGAATTAGTTGGGCATATTGTGGCATATTGTTTTTTTCATGGAAAATATAAGGAGACTGTTTCCTCTGACAGTTTTTCCTTTGAGAATATTGCTTTCCAAACCATCAAACTATCACTCATACTTTTATTTTAAAATAGTATTTAATGGAAGAGAAGTGTGTTTTCCTATAGCTTATTATAGCATGGGATCATACCTATGATTCAATTAGGTAGAAGACATAATGAAAAGTGCTAGGTATTGGGAATTATTTTTAAGCATAATAGGATCGTCAGTTCTATTGAAATAAACACTGAAGCCATCTTCTGAATGACAAGAACAGAGAAAGTACTTCACCAGAAAAGCTCCATCTTTATAGGTGCTGGCAACTACCAACAAAGACAAAATGCAGTCATAATTATATTGCAAACTCTTATCTTGATGTGAGATCTATAAATCTTAGCAGTTAATATTTTTTTTAGATTTTTGTGTACTGGAAACTGGAAAGCATTATTTTTTTGAGGTCACTGAATTTCTTCAAGCCTAAGGTGAAAATTTATTTTAAGCACAGTGAAACAATTTCTAACAAGAAGTACATGCTTGTATAGCACTATAGTCATTTAACTTAGCTGAAGGGTATTAACTTTCTTGACAAGAAAGTCAGATTATATTTAAATCTGGTAATGAGAATTCATATCAATCCTAGGAGAAGGTAATTTATTTCAGTTCAGGATTGTTAATTTTTCTTTAGATTACTTAAAATGCAGATCTTCAGAAATCAGAACTGTTTTGAAGAAATTACACTATGACAGAAATATTCAGAATAAATACTTCTCACAGCATTTCAGACTCCTTCTGGAATGTTTAAAGTTTAAAGAATCTTTAAAATCCCCATTTGTATATAACAAGTCAGATGAAACAGATTTTTCATACTGTAATATTAAAATATGAAGTTAAAATTATAATATCTCAAGTTCCTGTCAAATAAATTGGCAGCATATATTGCTATAGTTACTTAGGAAAAGCATTGAAATTTATTATAATTACTTTTATTTTTTCTCTGCATGTCTAAATATAAACTTATGACTATGGAAAATAAATATATTGATTCAACTGCATAGCTGTTTTTGAAGAATATGACAAATACTGAAGGATATGTGCTTGTTAAGTCTTAGAAGTATCTAGAACATTTGCACAATAGATTTAAAATCTTACTGATAAACTAATTAATTTTCCAGGAGTTTTTCTGACTTTCTGCAACTATTTTTTCCTTATCTAGTGTAATACCTGCCTATTGAGGAAAAGAGATCTACTTGGAAACCTTTTACACATTTGAAGACCTGTATCAAGAATACTCTCTTTCCCTAGCTGAACAAATCTGACTCACTTTCCAAGGCTTTCCAAACTTGTGTCACAGTTATTGCTGATTGCTTAACTGACTTTGTGGATTCATCACAGTATGAGTACGCTGTCCTCATACTGGTGTGGAGTAGAATAGAAGAATGCACCACTGGAAACAGAAAAAATATATTGTGCAAAATGTATTATTTGCAACAATCCTAGAGTGACTGTATTTCACCTCTAAAATGATTTACTTCCAAAATAATTCAAAATAAATGGCTTTATTCTAAAATTAAGTGTTCCACTGATGTCAATAAAGTGAGGTATAACTGTTATGCTCTAATAAAAAAGTGAATTTTACCAAACTGAATGAGGTCCACTTACACAACACCAAGACAGTCTATCCATGAAGTTTATTAGAAACAGTTAATTATAAACAGTTTCCTGCTTGTACAAGACTTTCTATTGTGATGCATGATGTCAGCGCATTTTCACTGACTTTTGATTGTCAGTAGAGCATGTAAGAAACCAAGGAGTATTATGGTAGAAATAATCTCTGACAATTTTCTTTTGGAGATGCACATGGTAACTGATGTTATTGGGTAGGATATCTGCATAGCAGTGAGGCTTACTTCATTTTGGAGGGATTGTCAAACAGCTCATTTAATTCAGCTCAGTTGAAACTGAACTTAGCCTCATATGAAAGAATTTCACACATCTCTGGAACAGGTTGCCTAGAGAGGCGGTCGATGCCCTGTCCCTAGAGACATTTAAGGTCAGGCTGGACAGGGCTCTGAGCAACCTGATGTAGCTGTGGATGTCCCTGTTCATTGCAGGGCAGTTGGACTGCTTGACCTTTAAAGGTCCCTTCCAACTCAAATGATTCTATGATTCTGTGTTTTCTATATTCTTAATGATTAAATTAATTTATTACTAATTATCAGCCACTGGTGAATTCTATAGTTGACTTGGTATCTTGAAGAACTCTTAAGTCTGGTAGGACATATGTATCAATGCTTTTCACAAGCTGTTTTTATGCAGAACAATTTCTGTTGAGAGTCATGTCTAAATCCTAGAGAGGCTGAATCCATAACTGTCAGCAAGGCCAATGTGAGCATTCTGGCAGAGGAAGGCATCTTAGATGGAGAATTGTTGCAGTCAGCACAGCAGAGTAAAGCCAGTATGCAACTATTCGGAATTAATGAAGGAGAAAGAAAATGGTAGCTCCTTTTAAGGAAACATCTTCTTCTGTGAAAAAGCACCCAGTCCTAGATACAGTTTCTTTCCAATGACAAAGTCAGATTTGGCCTTTTGAAATACAGCAGCTCTTCCTACTGTTACTTCTATCATGGGCATTTTGCTTTATGCGGTATTTAAGTGGTAGTGACACCAAACAAATTCTTTCATCCATCTAAACAAATTCTGCCCTCAGAAGGATTTGGTATGTGCTTCAGAAGTATTTCTTTGTTGCTGTTTTCATGCTTCTGAAAAGGATTGGCTGCAACACAAGGATCACTACAAACACAGGCAACTTACAGAGTTAAACTTGCTTTTGTGGTCTCCTTCAAGACCAGAAGAGTTTGAATTCTTTCCCCACAATATAGTTTTTAGCAAAACTTTCATCCCTTTCTTCCTCTCATGTTCCTCATATGCCTGTATAATTGCTACTGAAGTATTAGAATGCCCTCTCTGATAGACATAGATGCAGTGCACTCAAGTTCTTGAAAAGGTACCTTCTACTTTTTTTGGATGACTTCTATAAAGAAGTGATTTCTTTTTATTCTGTTCCTGATTTAAAAGACAAATGAGATTATTGGCATGTTTGGGGATGTTGAGTATATCAGCGTATTAAATATCTATCTTCAGTGAATAGTTACAAGATGTGGTGTCTCCAAAAACTTGCTCAGATGATTAGATAGATTTTTGGAGCTTGAGACAATATTGAGCTTGGCCATGAGTTCTTAAACATGCCAAAACTGAGTAGTTTCTGGGTATAATCAGAGTCAAAAAGCAAGAGTTTTTGAAGTTCAACTGGTTAAAAATTTCAAGAGCAATGAGAGAGGGTTTTCATGACCTTGCTTTTAGTTTCAGTAGCCTACACTGTAGTAGCAGTTTGAATTTTGTTCTGAATCTGATCCTTAGATGTATGTTTCAGTAATGTTAGGAAAAAAATCATGAGAATGAAGTATTTGCTAATTTAATCAGTGTCCTGTCTATTGTAATAGCTTAGGAAAGGATGACATTTTGAAAGCTGTATCACTCCTCCTCTCTATAGAGAAGATTCCAAGGGAAGCTCTCCAGTTATAGGCGAAAGAGGTGAAATATGATCCTGATGTCTTTTATTTTCTAGAGACAATAGAGCAAACCTTGTTTTTTCCCTAACTTCATATCAATAAAGAACCTATGTTTTACCACCTCATTTAATTCAAAGTGTATGTAGTGGCTACTGATGTATTTTGTTTGAGTGGAATAGCATAGCCAAATTTGGTATTAAAAAAATACGTTCTTTAGGAACATGAGGAAGGCTATAAAGTTAAGAAAAATGGTGAAATGAATTGTTATACAACAGGCATGTTTCTAAACCACCAAATTTTCTCACAGAATACTTACATGTGTTTATGTGCAGAATAATGGGGGCTGGTCATAACTTACTGCAGTAAATTAGTATATTCTGTGACACTAATTTAGCCAAACCTTGTAACATTCTCATAATTAGGAAGTGTAATTAACTCAGAAGTTTTTGAACAACTAAACACAGATATAAAGATCATGGAAGATAATCTATTACAGGTCTACCATTTGATATGTTATAACTTGATCAATATTTTAATCGGCATATTAGAATTTCAGTTTCTGAGCTTTGTATAATAATGGCAGCAGAAACTACAAGACCTTAATTGCAATTAGGCCATTGAACATACTTCAGAAGATATACTTACCACTTCAGGTTAAATAGGTTAGATAGGAAAAAAAAAAAATCAAAACAAAAAAAGCCCCCAAAACCCCAGAGAACAAAGTGACAGTTTTTTAATCATCTTAAAATAAAATAAAATAAAAACTACAAAACCAAACACAAATGAAAAGACCTGACCTTGAACATCACATGTACTTTTCATTTAGAAAATATGCAACAATGTGATGTTTTGCCTCACATTAGCTTGATTTATTGTGTAACTTAAAGTACTGTGGCTTCACATGGTCCATGAAAAATTCTAATATAAGCACAGATGTCAGTAACAGAAATGACAAGAGTACAGAATGCTCGCATAAGAACATCATATGTAGAAAATGAGAAGGGACATTGTGACTTTTTGTTCAGGTTTCTGCAAAACACAGGAGGGAGTAGGTTGGGGGGAATGGTATTTTTGTGCCGTAGTCATGCAGGCTCCTTTGAAGGTATGCAGCCTCTACAGCCAGCTCAGGCCAGATGCAGAGAGGATACTTTTCACGTATTTTCCAATGCTACTCTACTGAGTAAGCATCTCAGTTAACAGTGATAGGATATTTTACCTTTTATACAATAGCATTGACCAAAGTACTTTTCCAGGAGAAAAGATGAGCACGTATCAAGATTAGCAGTTATATTGTCAGGAAATTGCATTGATGTGAAGATACATGGAGCACTTCCTAGCTAGTGCTGCTGTCCAGGTTGAGACACCGTGTCTCCAGGAACATGAAAATTGTAGGTCAGGAATGTGGAAAAGGAAACACCTAATTTTTTTCTTTCCTTCATGGTTTTTAGATTATGTACGTAAGACCAATGGTTTTGTCCTGCTCCTAGAAGGTTCTTCAACTTTTATTCCAAGAGTTTTTAGATGAGTGAACCTTTCAGAAATGCTGTGTGGGTGCTCAGTTCTGACAGATCTCAGGCAAAAGTTAAGCTCTCTGAACCTTTTAAACTAAATGCACGATGATCAGCTTCAAGAAGTAGTGACCAAACAGAAAAGTCCAGGTCACAGGGATTGCTCCCTGTGGCTAAATGCCATGGAGATATTAGTTTGACATTACTACCCACAAATGGAAATCCTAGAGCTGGCGTTCACACTTCTAAGCAAGTCTCTTAAGTGTAAAGCTATTGAGAAAGTCAGATGCATCATCATTTTCTGTTGCTAAAACAGTTGGTCATACTAAGAGTTCAACCTTAGGTATTTTAGAGTGGGTTATTACAACTAGATAGTCTGGATCCCATGTAACTACAGCCACTATAAACATTTCTGTAGAGTTCATATACTACCAATGGAAAGAGGTGGATACTTTGGCACTCTGAATCATCTTCCAGAGGCCCCTGAATTTCCTAAATGCATTGGATAAGGGAATTGGCCAGAAATACTGCATCTTACCTAATGGGGGGAAGGTATAATCAAAACCTTGTTTACCACACCAATGAATATAAGGATAGTGAAATCTGTCCCTTCCTTTTACTCCAGGATTCTGTGTCTGAAATATAGATAGATTCTCACCAAGAATATATGCTGTGTACAGCAAGAATTTTGAATAGCCTGATTTTTTACTTTTGGGTCAAGAGGAAAGAGACTGTAAAAAATAACAGGATTTATAATGTGGTTACTTGACCTCTCAGTCCAAAGCCTACTTAAAGCTTTGAACGTTTTTCCATCAATGTTTGGAATGAGGCCACTAATGACTTGGAGTAAGGGAATTTGGAAACTAAGCTTGTTTGGTTGTGTTTTACTTAAATCTAAGTAATGTTTGATGCAAATTAATACTCATTAGTATATCTGGCTGCTGCAATATGACTTTGTGCCAGGAGAATTTTTCTGTCAGATAGCCAGTGTACTGAAAGAATGAAGTATTCAAAATTCAACTACAAGTACCTAAGGGACATTAAGGACAGGGAAATGCGATAGATGTGCTAGGGAAGAATATACATGCAGGAAATTTTATCGAGTTTCTTTCTTTTGACCTCTTCCATAAATTTGACCAAATTAAAACAAAATAAGGAATCCTATCTCTGTATCACATCTTCATTGAGAAAGTGCCTTTTGCTCTTTAAAGAAAGTAATATTTTAATCCTGAAGCTACATATTGAGATCCCACTTGGATAAGGAGGCATATATTAAAAGATTCTCTTCATGCATTCCCATTCTACTGACCTACTGGAGCTCTTGACTGTCTTTCTTTTTATAAGCTGGATATATTTAAAAAGTCAAGTTTGACTGATGATTTGTTTATTTACCTTCTAATTAACACCGTTATATCATTGTCAATCCCCAGCAGTACAAAGGACAAAAAGAGTGACAAAATTCAACAATGCCCTAGAAAACACATTGAGTCTCACATTAAACTGTTTTATTTTAGTTACTGTGCTCTCTACAACCACGTGAAAGGAGTTTGTGGCAAGGTGGGTGTCAGCCTTTTCTCCTGCAGTAGAACTAGCAGTAGAACTAGAGGGAATGGCCTCAAGTTGCACCAGGGGATGTTCAGGTTTGATATAAGGAAAAATTTCTTCTCCAAAAGAGTGGTCAGGTGCTGGCATGGACTGCCCAGGGAGGTGGAGTCACTGTCCTTGGAGGTGTTAAGAAACATTTAGATATGGTACTAAGGGACATGGCTTAGTGGGGAAATATTGGTGATAGGTGGGTAGTTGGACTAGGTGGACTTGGTGGTCTGTTCCAGCCTTGGTGATTCTGTGATTCTAAAAGCATAAGATGTCATTTTATTGCTTGTCTAAATATTTTAAAATGTTTTAATGGATTAGGCTTGAATTTTATATCTTACTAGCAGAATCTGTACAGTAAATATACCAATAGCATAAGGATATTCTGAGTCTATATTAGATCATCGTCCTCTCCTCTCCTCTCCTCTCCTTCTATCCTCCCCTCAACTCCCCTCCTCTCCCCTTCCCCTTCTTTCCTCTTTTCTCTTTCTCTTTTTCCCTTTTTTATTTTATTTTATTTTATTTTATTTTATTTTATTTTATTTTATTTTATTTTATTTTATGTCTTTCTGTTAACAAAAGCTTCAGGGCTATGACTTCCGTAATAGGTGAACTTTCTCAAATTACTGCTGATTACAGAATTCTAGACTAGAATGTTCACTATACTACATTTAGTAGTATAGGGATTAATATCTTGGTCTCAATCTGGACTAAATTCTTTCCATTCTCAAGTAATGAAAAATAAAAGACTAAAACAATAATTATTTTGTCACAGAAACATTAACTTATACAGATAAAAGTTACTGAGTGTACGTGGTAGAAAAAATCTATCAAGAGTACATTCTGAAGCTCAAAGGAAATCTAACTTTTCTGGGTTTGAGATTAATCTTCACAGAAGAGTGAAGTAACATAGCATAGAGACAAGAACATACTGTTGTTGCATCAGCTATGAGCTCAAGATAAAGCATGCCTCTGCCTCAGCAAGATGAAAGATATGCAAACAGTCTGTGACAATCTGGTCTCTAGAGTGCAGAGGATGACAATACATCCAGATTTACTACGACTAGCACATAATTCATGCATTATACCCCATCAGCTGATGAGTACCCCACCTACATTGCCATAAATTTGGATTGCTCTCTGGGAACTCCAGATGATTTTAAAACATAATGTTCTCTCTAGTCACCTGAAAAAAATAGATTCCAGATTTTATACTTAATAATTTTACTGCTTGGCAGTAGATGCTATTTTTGCTTTACAGGCTGTTGCAGAAACACCTAATTGATTCACCACCATCAGTGTGTTACATCATACTCAGCAATAAACAGCTTGATTCCAATCCAAACCAGCTTTTGTAGCCAATATACCAGAAAAAACTTCTGTGAAACCATCTGTGACTGTCAACTTTAAAAGGTTAGAGGCGTGCACTGCTAAAGTGAGCTAAAGCCATCGTAAGTGGAGTCTGGGAATCTACACAGCTAAGTGCCAAAGTGGATAAATTCTTGCAATTCTGTTAGGACAGCAGGTGATCAAATTACAGCTGGCTGCTCATCCTATGTATCTTTGCAGAAAATTTTTCTTACAGGAAAATTATACACTGTGTTAAGGGAAGCTAATATTGGCTCATTGATATTGAATAAAATAATACTTGAACCTCTCTTTTGTATCAATTATTGTTCTTTTTTATTAAGCTTAAAAGTCTACGTCTGAACAGTACTTTTGGCCCAGAAACTGTTGATTTATTTTTGATGTCTTTTGTGATGAAATTTTGTGATGACCTTCTGATGACACCAAAATGGCTTCAATTCTGAGATAAAAACATTACAATAGACCCCTTCTGGCACCTTGACGAGCCCCAGACTATCTTGCTTCATGGCAACATGTTTGCTTTTCATGACCTTTAGAGCCAAGATTTCGATGTTTACTATCTATCTTCTCTCTTGTATACACTCACTGGATATACCTTCTATATATATACTTCACCAGTGCACATTTACTTTCATTAAAAAGTTATTTGTTTAACTCTTATAAATAGAGGTGTCTAGATCTGCAAGTGTGGAAATGCTTCAGAGCATAATTGCACAATTGCCCTTAGAGAATTAAGGACTTGGCAATACAAGTGTTGCACTAAATCTCTGGTATGAAACTGGCCAACTTCCACCGTGTTATCATTTTTGTTCATATAAGCTACACACTGCTAGTAGAATATAACAAATGTTATATAACATAACAGATGAGTAAGAACATCCCCATATAAAAATATATCTTGACTGTTAATATTACAGTTTTTTTTCGTGACTACATCTGAAATTGTCTTTGAAAATATTCCTTGAACAGAATGTATTATTGTACATTGCCATATTAAACAAGCTTATTACCTTTGCTTTATCACATTTTCAAAGATAGGAAATGGTAGAACAAATTGTGTATGTACACCATAAGAAATACTGTGCATGTTTTGGATAGAGCTTTTATTGAATGCACAGCTATTTCATGAAGCATGTATTATAAATATGCATATTATGTGTTGTTTTTTTTCCTAGCTGTATACGAACATTAATGTTTCCAGGAGTAATTGAATTTTGTTATGAGGCTGTGGGAAAAAGGATGAGAGCAGGGAGTCTGGGAGAGTTTCTCTTCACTCCTCACAGGTGTGATTCAGGGAAAGTGAGCTCTGTAAATGGGTGCTGCAACATGATGTCACCAATAAGCTTTTGACTTTCTTGAATGCGTGCTAGAATTTTATTGACAATGAGTATATTCTGCCTCATGATAAAAGAGGAAAGCAATTTGGTTTGCCATCTGATAATCTAGTAAGCATCTAGCTAATTTAGGAGCAGAGAGTGGCAGCTGAAAGTTGACACAACAGCATGAAGAGCAGAAGGTCTAAAACCTGGGGAGACTGAGCAAATACCCTCTTTGTTTTTTGTTTTTTTTTTAAGTTTCTGTTTGTTTTGTTTGTTTTATTTCTCCTATTGATCTATTGATATTACATTTATGCACTACACTTAAATGCTTTGAAAAGCAATGCAAGTAGTGTGAGAAATAAGCAAGAGCACTGGGATGCTTAATACACAACCAAAACTATAACTAAACTGGCATAGCAAAAAAGTGGTGAGGAAGCTCTGATGACTGATTATATAGAATGTTTAGCTTGTTCGAAATAACAAGTGGGAGAAAAAAAGAAATGCCAGGGGTTCAAGCACTTTTCCTGAGGTAAAGAGAATTGACAGAGTACAGCTGCAGAAGTTTTAAGTAAATTAGAAATATCTTAGAATCAAAAGCTGAGATCAGTTTGGATGAATGATGATGAATGCAGTAAAAATTAATCAGTCACAGAAGCTGACAAAAGGAAGAACTGCATTTCAAGCATTAAGAACTAAGTAAACTCAGAAAATAGTTAAAAATACCTGTTGAAATGACTGCCAGTGTTAGCTTGATGTCTCTCAAGACTATTCACAGAAAAAGCATCAGATTGGAGCTTCTGTTTTGAGAACAGGCATATGAACTAATGCTTTTCTTGCTCAGTAATAAAGAAGGCTTTTTTGAGGTACACTGTCTTCATGTGCTGTGCTAATTGTGTTTTACAAGCTAACTTCTGCTTATATATTCCAATGCAATCTTCGGATATTTTATTTATTTATTTATTTATTTATTTATTTATTTATTTATTTATTTTTATAACTACTATTGCTCATTTTCAATACCTGCTGGAGAACAGAGCAAAAAATTATACTGAAAAGGGAGAAGAAGAAACTTTTTAAGCAGAAAGTCCATCTGGAAGTAGAAGTCTTCATCAACTCATGCTTCATGCAGTTAATGCAAAATAGAGATTAAGTCTCTCATATATACACTCAGGTAGGCTGAGATACAGGTTGGTCAGGATAAATGGCAACCAGCCTCCTTCTTCCTATATGATTTAATCCCCCAAAATATTCCTGCTTTAGAAGGACAGACTTCACAATATAATTTACACTACAAGTTGTTCTTTCCATGTTTTAAGTGGAATTAGTTTTCATTAGCTATTCAGCAGAGTGGTCAATAGAAACGTCTTCTATGTGCAATGCGCCTTTTTTGGCTAAGAAAGAAGTTTTGTCTGGGGTCACTAAACAGTATTAATCATAATTCTGGATTACGTGGTAGCAGAAGAGGAGAATAAGTCTCAGTTTGTGGCAGAAGATGCCTGGAAACAATTTTCAAGACAGCCAGCAAAACAAGCAAATTATCTTTGCTGCAAGGACAATTGACCATATTCTAGTTGAATAATATAATGCTTTTTAGCGTCACGTGTATTTTACATAAGATACACAATTATTTATTTACTGAAGAAGGGATTGAAACCCAAATCTTCCTTATTCCAGAGGAAAACGTTCACCATTTACCTATGAAACTACTTTTTCTGCTATTTTCTTCAGTATCTAAAGGGAGGCTATAAGAAAGAAGGGGACAGACTCTTTAGCAGGGTCTGTTGTGATAGGACAAGGGGAAACAATGGTTTCAAACTAAAAGAGGAGCAATTTAGATTGGATATAAGGAAGAAGTTTTTTACGGTAAGGGCAGTGAAGCACTGCAGCGGGTTGTGCAGAGAGGTGGTGGATGCCCCGTCCCTGGAGACGTTCAAGGTGAAGCTGGATGGGGCTCTGGGCAACCTGATCTATATATCTGCAGGTGTCCCTGTTCATTGCAGGGGAGCTGGACTACATAACCTTTAAAGGTCCCTTCCAACTCTAATGATTCTATGATTCTATGACAGTGTCTTCAATGTCTACTTGCTGTTTGATCAGTAGAGGGAACCTGCAGTTCTGACTTCTGAAGCCCCACCCTTTCCACTTAGCAACCCACATGTTCACCACCAGGATGTCTCTTACATTTTGATACTCTTAGACTTCTAACACTCATCATGGCCTACTTATACCTTCCTTGTTGCAATTTGAGCTCATAATTTCTTTCCCAGGAAACAGAGAGCATGGGAACAACTACCCCAGGCATTAGCTATTACAACACCTTCTCCATTAGGATTTTGTAAAGAATGTAAGCTGGCATTATATCCAAGAGTTTCTGGACAGTATTGGAACATGATTGCTCATGTGGAGATGTCTAGGAATAAGTTATCTCTAAGCTTTCAGTATTGGAAGCGGAGAAATATAGATATTTTGGAAGCCTGGTGCTTGAGGAGTAGCCAGTTAATTGGTTTTGAGGATCACAGCCTTGACACAAATACCTGAAGTGGGATGTGCAACAGAACATAAATCTCTAAATAATGTAACTATGTAACCTGTCAGGACAATAACAAATATAACAGAATAATTTGTATCCTCTTTAGACATTTACTCCTGTAAAATTCAAACATATATTCTCATAGTATTATTTTTATTATTTTAAGAGTTTATGTTAGAAAGGAAGAAGTGAGTTCCTAAAACAAGTGTTTTCCTTTCTTTTCCATTTTTCTTTTTCTATTTTCTTTTTCTTTCTCATTCTTTTTTTCCCTTTCTTTTTCTCTTTCTCTTTTTTCCTTTTTTTTTTTTTTTTTTTTTTCTGAATTCTGAAAGAAATTACTGTATGGTGATATAGTTACATGAAGAAGTAAAGTTATACTGGGCCATACCTGGCTGAAGATGACCTAGAGGTGCAGTATACAGAAAACAATAGAAGAAGACAAAGGAAAAAAAAAAAAAGAAAAAAGAAAAAAGAAAGAAGATTTTATCATGATGGACATTCTAGCAATTATTCAATTATTTAAATCTCTAGAGAATATTCAGAGTGGACTATTAAAAATGTGAGCAATATTAAATAAATTCCCAGCTCCACCATCACAGAGATTACCTCAGTGCTCTGTCTTTGCTGATGATTCTGTTGTATTCTTTTGCTCCAAAGATTGTATGAGTAAGACTTCACTCTTGCCACACAGGGAGATCCCATCCTAGGACCAGAGCTGTAATTCTCAACTTCCACTTCCCTTGCTTGGTTTATCTGTTGAAAGAAATTTTGTGTGTGAACTGGGGAAAATGACATATATATTAGCTGCCTCAAAGAAGAGTCCTATTTTATTTTCTACGATTGTGTGGGATTTGATTGATGATCAAAAATCTTGGAATTCCAGCTAACTTGGGAAAAAAATGGTACTCAGTGGAGGACATATAATAAAGAGCAGCTAAAAATAAAATGACAGCAATCACCATAGAGCCTGATAACTGAATCTCTAGTGCCCCACATAAACACTGTTTTTAGGTACCTTTTATCCATTTTACAGCAAGAGCCAGATGCTTAATATCTAGTACGTGAGTTTATATAAATTAGTTCTTTACTTGGCCAGCTTTGTGGTATCACTTTAGCTCAAATTTATACTTTGTTTTAAAAAGTAAAAATTACAAAAAGAAAAAAAAGCCCCCACTACCTCCCCCCCGCCCCCCCCAAAAAAAAACCACCACAAAAAAAACCCCAAAAACCCAACAAAACAAAACCAAGAAAACAAACCAATTCCAACAGAAAAATATTGAATTCCAACCTACCTGTTCCTGGGAGTTTTAAAAGTATATCCATTTCACGAAATGTTGCAACTTTACTACTGTATATTAGGTCAAATCTATAGAAAATACCTATGTGACAACGAGTAGCTAAGTATTTCCATATGTGCACAAAGGTGCATTTGAGCAAGTTCTTTATGGATAGCTACTATTTACTTTAACTGCCTAAAAATGTTCAGTATAGACTCTTATTTATTTCATCCAGTGGTTTCCTGATTATAATGTGTACATATGATTTGAGACAAATCAAAACCAAAATTCTTTACTGCAGATAGAAGCGGAGAAAGTAATGCAAAAAAAAATAGTCTTCTATTATGGTGAAGAATAAACAGTTCCCTTAGCTATACCCTAAGCTGTGCACCCTATATAATGTGCACAGCTCACTTTGATGTAATAGCCATCAGGAATCCATGAGAGAACTGGGTAGGCCACGGCTTAGCTGTGCCTTGCAGTCTTACTGTCTTTCTTTGTGTTTCCCTGCCTTTTATTTATACCTTCTAAGGTGAATACTGATATATGTGGGCAGCTTAAAAAAAAAAAAAAGCTAAAAAAGAACAAATGAACACTTCTGAGAAAGGCAGTCTGATATTCTTAAAATGGTGTGTGGTAAAACACCAGTTTAGAATTGCTGCAACCAATATTTGGACTTGCTTAACAAACACAACACTTAAAATTAATGGCATTCTACAATATATTCCTCTATTTTTATATTCCTTATAATATAAGGTGGCTTGGGAAAAAAAAAAAAAAAACTATAACAGAAATTTGGCACTACTAGGAAACTTTAGGAGTCAGTAATTTCCAGAGGCTATAAATCAGCTTCACATGCTCTACTGACCTGTTCATACCCTCAATGTAAAGATATCAGTCTAAATTACAAAAAGAAACTGAGTATTAAAATACTCTGAATGCACTGAGAGTGGGGAATGAAACAATGGACCTGTCATGAGCTCATTAGTTTTCTATAAATTTCAAGGAAAATAAGCAATCAAAACAGTTTTCTAAGTGAAGTTTTTCATACTGGCCAATTTGGAGACTGAGGAGATAAAATCTGAACTATTTTATACTTGCAAGAAATTTTTCATGCAGAATATTTATTGACTATCAACATGATAACTTGAATAACTTAGTAGCATTTGATAATGTATTATTTATTCACATTATCTTACCACTAATATGATCATGCAGCACTGGTGCCAGTATGACAGAGACTGGCAAAGATGTTTGAAAAGCCCAATGAGAAAAATATTATTTTTGCTTCCTCCCCAAATTTAAAGGCAAATTATGAACACTCTTTGAAGATTTATATGCATTTTGCCAGAAGAGGTTTGTCTAACGGAATTGCAGACTTTGCTGACAACAACTTACTACTCCATAGGCCTTTCTACAGCTTTCGAATATTGTTTTCTGACCATCATTTCTTATGAATGTATGAATACTGTGCAGAAGTCACAAATGACTTTTCAATTGTTTTTCAACTGATTGTACTTGATTGGACTCCTGCAGTGATTCTGTGATACTGTGACATATACTGTGCAGTACCTTTGAGTGGCAAGATTTGTAGAATTATCATTCAGAGTCTTAAAATCATGAAACTATGTTGAAAATAAAAATTGCCTTTTAGCTTGCTTTTCATCTTCCAGGGTTTGTATTTCTCTTGCTGAGAGGGTAGAAACCATCACAACCAACAGCAAAAAGAAGCAAACTGCGAATTCATTTGTATAACTTTATAAACTCATACCTCATACTTAATTGTAACACTTGTCAGCAAAAATAATATTGTGCATACAAATTTTGCTAATTATTATTCCGTTTTGTAATAATTTTTCTTTAAACATACAGAGATCACTTCTTCCACCCCTTCTCCTCAGCTCAGATAAGCAATTCTCTCATGCTTCCTGCCACCTCCTTGTGCTGTGTGAGCCCCTCCTCTTATTTATACTTAATTTATCAAGATGTTTTTGGCATATTGTTGGACTGATGTTCTATGCAATTTCACTGGGGAGAGGAATAAGAAAGGAAGTAGATAAAAAGCAGCTGAAAAACACTTTGTCTTAGAATAAATGAATAGACTTTTTCAAACTATTCTCACAAACACACACTCCACAATTTCTTTGGTCTGACAGTAGCCATTGGAAATTGCATCCAAATGGTATTTTTTTATTTGAAATTCTAAGCCTCTGAAAATGGGTTTTTACCACACTGTTGCTCAGTCATACCTCTTTCTTCTAAAAGATTGGAAATTTAAGTTGAAATTGTTCGATAGATTTGCCATATATGCTGTCTGAATAAAACATACTTGATTCCTTGTGCACACTGGATGGCTAGGTAAGCTGCACATTATTTGTTTGGTCCCTTCAGAATTAGTTTGCTTTTGCAGCTCAAAGTGACTGGCAGCAACATGAGAGGCAAGTCTTCTAGAAGAGCAGAGGCTGCATTTATAAATTGCTGATAACTGCATCAGTAGGAAAAGAAAAGCCTCCCAGTGAAGCAATAAGTACTTTAAAAGATGCAGGTATTTTCAAAGCTTGGATACTGAAGACAGAAAACAGGTGATATGGAAAATGTTTCAGTGGATTGAATGACTCCACAAATATTTTCACATAAATTCTTTGTATACTGAAGGCCTGTTACAAGCAGTAACTTTCTTAGATTTATTTTCTGTCTCTGTTTTAAAATACCTTCTTTAATGTCATTCTTCTTCAGGAAATTAATTCAGAAAAAAGTGAGTAAATGAAGCACCAGCATCTATCTGGATTTCAACAACTTCATGCATAATTCTTCAGAAATTACTTACGTAAAATCTGTTACAAAATATTACTTTCGTCTTGCTACTTGCTTGAAGGATGCTAATCATTGTTTTTGTGCTCAGATTAAGAAATTATCTTTTTATATCAACTTCAGAAATAGACAAAATTTTTAATACAGAAAGACAAACATGCTTCTAATTGTTGACTTAAGTCTGAACTGCTTTGTATGCAATTCTTGTTTAGCATCTCAGACTGTTGCCTTTAAATAATCTGTAACTGATCACACTTTTGTGTATTTTATTAGACAGAAGGGAGTTCTGAAAAATGAAGTTTTGAATATAAATTTAAATGATAAACTGAATTCAGTTGTGATAAACTGATTCAATTCAAACAAATATGAATATGAATCTATAATCCAAATAATTTGAATATGAATCAATTATTTTAAAGAGAGTTTGATCATAACTAAAGATTTAGGCAGAAAAAATTTCTCCCGAATCCATATTCATCTGACAACCAAGACTATCAGATACCATACTAGAATTAATAATGTTGCCACTTTCAGTGAGGATGGATTTCTCCTAGCTTTCAGAAAAACAAATGGAACAAAACTTTTATCTCTTTCTCCTCATAAAATTGTCAGTGTAAGTCCATCCAAGTAGAAATAAAGAATGTGAGCTGCACTTACAGCTAACTGTCTTCTGGAAGAAGAGATCTGTCCTGTCAAAATGAAGTACAACAACTCTAAAAACCTATAGACTTTAGCTGGCCTTAGGATTAGCGATAGTTTTCAGGACATAATTTGGGCTGAGACAATAATGTTTGCTTAGATCTCGCTTTACTTTCCTGGAGAATTTTTTTGAAATTGTCTTAAAGTTTAAATATCTTTACACGATGCAGTGTGTATGTGAGAAACAAGCACCCAGGACCAATTTGTTTGACTGGAATTCTAAAGAAAAGACACATTCATCTCTTAAATTGCCATCTTGCTCTGCCTGCCTGAATGAGAATTTGTAGAATAACCTCTAAGTAACAGACAAATGATGTTCATACTCCTTTTTCTCTTGTAAGCTTGTGTTATGACAGCAAGAGATTTGTTGTCTTTTGCCATGATCTAAAAGAAAATTCTCACATGCATATTTCTCCTTTTTATTAGTTACCTTACTTATTGGTTTACTAGTTAGTTCATATTTGTTTTTACATTACAGTAGTATCTAGCAGGCCAAAATCAGATCAAAATCCTGACATAAGATATACAATATGTTGATTTGGTGAGATGGTTAAGCTACCTAGGAAGTATATTTTCAAGTGGGAAATTCAAGCAGTGGAGGAAGAAAGTACAGGCACTGAATTGTGAATTAAACTGCCTAAGTTCAGACTGAAATTGTTATAAAGATTAAAACACGTCCAATGTCCTCCAGTTAGTTCTTTGTTACTGGAACACAGCTTCTTGTAACTGGCCGAATTTCTTGATGTATTTCTGTCACTTCAGATACGGAGAAACTAAGAAGATAAACAGTTAAACAAGCACTTAGAGAAAGACATCTCTATTCCTTTCCCAGGCTGTTTCAGTCCTGGCACCTCTCTGCTCCCCTTATTTGCTCCACCCATTACACTCAGGCCCTTAACTGAAATGATCAGCAGTACAGGAGGCTAGGATCAGTACCCAGTGGGTTTCCTCTTCTTCTTGTACATTTTGTCTGCCATTGCATGACTTTCTCCATGGGCTTCAGTCCCCTGGGGGAGTCCCTGCCCACTGTGGGTCACCCAGAGATGTAATCCCTGGTAGATGTGCCTCCTTTAGCATGGAGGTCCTCTTTCCAACTGTCTCCCACCGTGTTCTCTTCCACATCCTCCTCTGCATGCCCTCACATGACCTCACCTCTTTTCTTCTTTAAGTTTGAGCAGAAGTACATGTGCTCCTCTGATACGTTGAAGTCTTGGTAGGCAGTGTGCTGCATCACAGGTGGCCAAATTGCCAGAACCATCTCTGATTAGCACAGAGTGGCTCTACCCATCATCACTGTTACTGAAACCCTGATGCGTATGGCCAGTACAAGCTGGTGTGCTCTAAATTATGTGTCTAAAATTAGAAAGTTCTCCTGGAGAATAAAAAAATATGAATATGATATTCTATGGAAATTGAAGAGGGTTTCAGTAATGCAGCTTTTAATGAGAAAGTGACACATGGATAACCTTTGTGAATTACCAGTCATGTTGGATTGTTTAATAATCACATCTCCTTTTGTCACCACTTTTGATGACGCACACATTGATCAGTAGTTATTCCAGATTCACAGATTAAAAATTCTGTTTCATATGTTTTTGGGGCATTGAATGCAGGGGTTTTTCATGTCCCCCAAGCTGTGGCAGAGGGCTTCAGAGCTAAGGGACAACTGCATTTACATGACACGCTCACCAACCTCCCATTTTCTGCTTCTCTACCACCAAGCACCAACCCTTCAGTGGATGGCACACTCTCAACTCACAAGTCAGGCAGATGTTCTGTCATGCAGTTTTGCCATTTTCCCTCGGCAATTTGGGGTTGATAATCTCTTCTCTTCTTTTTTTTAGAGTGACTCTGAGATGCTGGAAGATGGCTTTTCAGAAGATTTTGTGTAGCATCAGGACCTTCTTGTAGGATTTTCAAGAGAAAGCCTTTGTTTAGAGCACGCTGTCTTTTTGTTTTAGGAAGAACATATTTCTTATATTTCATTCTTGGAGCAAAGTAGATTATGTCCAGACAGAAAGGTATTTGGAAAAATAATTGATTTTATTTCTATGCTGTATTGATTATTCCCACGTATACCACCATTAGTCATACCCAGGAATTTCCTTGCTGGGAAATGGAAGGACAGGCTGGTTTAGGACTGCTCTGCAGCTGTTCTAAATTACACTGGAATAAGACTGAAGCCGTCCAGTTTTTAGCTGCCTCAAGATTTAACCTTTAGCATAAGATCAATCCCAAACTCAGCCTCAATTCCCTGTTAAAATGGTTCACAGCTTTGTTGAGGTTGGAATTAATAGCTTATTTGGAAAATTGTGGTAAAAAACAAACCCTTGAAATCAGAAAGAAAAAGAAATAGAACAGCGTAAACGAAAGTAGTCTAGCAGGAAACTTTAAAATATATACAATATGAAATGGTATTAAAACAAAAGATTGACTGATGGCTTCATCAGGAAGACTAGCACTGCTTTCTAGCTTTTATTAATTTCAGGGGCTCAGTATCGAGAGGTGTAAGTTTCCATCTGATAATAGAGTTCTGCAAGTAATTTAAGAGGAAAGACATATATGTGTTTAATGATACTTCCTTTTTTTTTTTCTAATTTCAACATTTTTCAGTATTTTTTACAACCATCTTTTTCTTCATAGCATTATTTTTCTTCTCTTGCCCACTTTCTCCAGTTCTTCTCTCCATCACCCATGTTGTGTAGCTTTGCTTTCTAACACTTTTCCTATATCACCTATACCATTACAAAAACTGTACATAGTTAATCCAGACAGTGGTTTGAGAGCTTCTCAGCCATTTTTCCCCATTCTTCTTGTCCCCTCGTTGCCCAGCAGAGCACAGATTTTAGAATTAGGCAGAACATGGATTTCACTCGTTTTGAGTGTCCTCTCAGTGTTTGTTCTTATCCTAATCCTTTACTCTTGAATATTGTTTATATGCATATATCTACACACGAAGCATGTTGGGCAAATGCTCCTTCCCTAAAATCTATAAAAATATGTCACAGTATGGCACAGAGAACAGCTGTGGCATAATGTTGTTAGGGGACATTTTTGCTCTCTGTGAAAAACTACAAAATGAAGAAATACAAAGGTTAGAGGACCTTGGTAAGACACTTCATGCCTCTATGTCTCTGTTTCCCCTCTCAACCATTGCTTTGTCAATCTAAATCATAAGTACAGTAAAGAGAGGAAAGCTAGGATGAGTGGGGGTATGGCAACAAGTTGTGTGGGAAGCTGCACAATTGCATAGCATTTTGCAAGAACATATACAGCACCAGCCAGAGTGAGGGAGCAATGCCAGGCTGAAGAAAGACAAAAGATTTTTTCTTTGTTTTTTTCCACTAAATATCTGTGCTGGCACTGTATTCCAAGCACAGTGATCTCTTAGGGCTTTTAAGCTATGCTGTCATGATAATGTCACCTGTGCTCACCTATTAGCAGAATCAAGACATTTAATAGGAAATTTCAAGGAATTTTGTCAAGTGTCTGCTTCATTGTGGACACTCTAGTCACATCATGTTTACCCCTGACTGAGAAGAGCTGGAAGATAATAAAGAGTTATCCCATGTCCATTGTAGATACTTAGAAATCTTCCACTGAATTTGGCTAGACTTGTATCAGGCATATTAATCTGGGATGAGACTGCACATGCCCACCACAATATTTCCTGACTACGTAATCCAGTGCTGCTTTGTCAGTAAACACAGCAGGAAGGGAGAAGCGGCTCTCAGCCTTTCTATATGCTCACTCATTTTCTGTGTTTTTCTCCTTTATTAATCTCTAATTCATGACTGAATTTGGAATGGCTCAGCAATGTCATTTGCAAACTTTTTTGGCAAGTGCTTCAGCTCCAATAGCTATTATATTTGGTGTTGAAAACGTCAATCTTTTGATATTTGTGGTAGCAAATTGTGGTCCCTGGCACTAGCTAATATCCTGTGGTTGCACAGCTCACTGCTCTGATATTTTATTGTTTCCCATATATTTTTTTTTTCTTGTGATTTGATGTGAAAGAAGCTGAATGCCATTCTCCTGTATGTTATCAGGAGACATTATGTCCTTTCCCTTGCATACATGGTGTTTATGTGAATTATTTCTGATGGTAATTACTCTGTACAGATAGATGCAGCAGAAGCAAATGAATTATTAGTCAGCTGGAGTAGTCTGATCTGCCATATACCTTGGAAAACCCATAGTACGGTTGCAGGATCATGGTCTCCTGTTTCTAGATAATGATCTCCTGTTGCTTTGCAAATGAAACGCCAAAACAAATGTGGACGATAACATTTTGCATAGTAAACACAGAATCGAGCCTGTCTCTTTAAATACTTTGGCAAAAGAGCATTTCCATTCCTTAAGCAAATGAACACTTTCTAAAGAATCTATCAAGTTGTAGATGAGAACTGTAAAACCGTTTGAACTTTTAACATAGCTACTCATCTGTCAAGATTTGTCTGTTATCCTTTTTATAGCTCATCTGTCAAGTAAGTTATTTTACCCTTTTGGATTCAAGAGCAGCCATGGCCTAGTAACTACTAGTCTTTACAGCTCTCTTGTTACCTCTTCATTAGTGTTCCTTTTGTCCTTACATCTTTCTGTGCAATTATTCCTTGTTGTACAAGTTTTCTAGTTAGTGTTTGGTAGTTAGCATGTTCACCATTTTATCTACCGAATATTTCTGGGCCATGTTATGTCTTTTTATTTAAATAACACTCCACATTTGTATCTTAGAACAAAAGCATGTGCTATAGATTTCTTACTCCGGAAACAAAAGGAATTTTTTTTTTTAATAAAAAAAAGAAAAAAAGAAGAAAGAAGAAAAAAGGAGACTCAGAAAACATACTGCAACTTCCTAATCCCTTCTGGTCTCAGCTGAAGCACTGGCTGGAGCAGCCAACTTTTTTGATCACTTTGGTTTTACTGCATTTGATTCTCCGGAAAATAGATAGGCACTATTATTCTGAAGGTTAGTGGCCTTATCACATCAGCTGACTTCCATAAACACTGCTGATTCTCAATAGACCTTGTGCATAGCAGCTGGATGATGTTTTTGCTACATTTCAACCTTCCTTATGCCAATTTCAACTGTCTAAGAGGTGCTCTAGGTTCAGACTCCATCTTATGCCTTTAGACTTACAGTTGTTAAAATAATGCCTGATACAGACATGGAAAGAGGAGGTTAACAAGTAAACAGGGGCTTCAGGAAAAATCACAAAATACCCATGGATTTTAGGCAACATGGAAGGAGGAAGTCCAAATTTAAATTAAGAAAGTTGCACATTTACATCATGTCCTTCTTTCTGTTTAAGAAAAGATGCACCAATTAATTTGAAGCAATTCCATCTGGTCCCCAATTACAAAACCATCAAAGAAAAGATTAAGAAAGACTTCACTTTCCCATCATTAATCATCTTCTTTTTTCTTTCTGCTTAATACCACAATCTTTTGAAGATTGAGGCCAAAATAGTAAAAATTTCAGGACACTGCGCAAGTTAAGACTAAATAGGCAACCTGAAAGGGCTATCACCACACATACTTTGCCAAGATTTTCTGCTTTGGTAGATAAAAGGGAATCCAGCATGCCTTCTGCCTGCAGTTGTCTCAGAAATAACAGAAGAGGATGCTAGTCTCGGGTACACAGTCATTTAGGGCTTAAAAGGTCAAAACACCCAAATGTCTACTGATAGTCAAAGGAGATCATATGGCAAAAGTGCAGTAAACTTCACAAAGGCAGAATACTTTCTTAGAAGAGCAGCCAGGGTTGAAACAGCCAGATTTTACAGTAGCTTTAGTTACCAGATGGATTTAAGTCATACAGAGAAATCTAACCCTGAAAAGGTCAAGTTTACAGACAATGGGTACAGTCACAAAGATGCATGAATTTTTAGAGAATGTCGGTGATATAAAAATAATGAATAATTTTCACTACATAATTGCAACTCAGGTATCAAACAAAAATTCTCAATTTAAACTACAACAGAAAAAAGCAAAACCACATCTGTTCCTTGAATTGAGAGTAATTTCCTTACCATATTCATTGGATAATTTCCTTTCCAGCCATCTTTTCATCTTCTTATGGAGATGAAGTCTCAGCCAACAAGTTTTTCATGCATGCACTGAGCCATCCAAGTCCCAAGATTTTTATTTTTTGAATGCAGTAGTAGAGGAGGAGAAGAAAGAAAAGTCAGTTACTTGCTTTTTGTGAAGGCAAGCAATGAAGAATTCAGGAAAGGCTACAGTTCATTGTGCTCCCAAATACTACGATCTCCATGTAATTCCCAGCTCATAGCAATGATACATTTCTGTTTCTGTTTCCACTGTGATTTCAGTAAAAATGGACATTACTAAAGACATATTCAAAAGGTGTTATTAATGGCTTTACACAGAATACATGGAGGGTTAAGTATAACATAGAAACACAGTTGTCAAAAGAAAAGTTGGGGTAAATGAATAGAGTCTGCAGTGAACAGTCTCTGTGGTATAGGCACATATATGACGATGTGCCTGATTTCTTCAAGTTTCTATCACTATAGCAATATTCAAATTTTCCTTTGGCTACCACTATTCTAGACATTTTTCTATTTCATTAAAATCATTGGCTTAGGGCTCAACTGTTGTGTACAGTTATTACTGAAACCCATAACTAAGGTAAACATAATTTTCTGGAGAAGTTCAGCTGTTGAATTAGAACACTGCTGCTTTTCAGGGTCCCATCAGTCTCCACCAGAAATAAGCATACACTTTTAGGGTCCTTTATATCCTTTAAAAGCTTATTTTATTATTTTTAAAAGTTTTTATTTTTTTTTTTCACGGAATTTGGATGAATTATAACAACTAAGTTCATAGGAATTGGTTCTGTACCCAGACACATGCAGAAGGGCTATCAAGTTCTGTCAGCAGGATGACATTATATTTGGATGAGTACTGCACTGTGTGGTCTGAGTGACATGACCCAAAAGGAAAAAAAAATACTGATTTTACTTAAAATAAAAGGAAGGAATTGGTACAGAAAATTGTGGCTTAACTGTGGGCACTCTCTTGAAAGACTCAACATGGATATCAAATAACAAAAACAAAACAGCAGCAAAAAAATGAGCTGTAAAAACACTGTTAACTAAGTAATCATCGTTATTTTAAATAGACAATAAAATACACCAATTTAAAAAGAAACTTTTTTTTCTGCTGCTCTTTACAGCATTTACCTGGTCTACTTCATAGGTATTAATTTTGGAATGTGGTCTTTTTAAGACGGGGTTTTATATTACATCAATCTATAAACTTGCCAACATTCAATAAACTTTAACCAGTTTTTCTTATTTGTTAATTGGAAAGTTAATGAAGATTTTTTTTTCCTATATTCATGTTTTCCTTTACTATAGCCTACAGGGTAACAACATGGTAACTCTAAAAGAAACTACTGAAACTCAGTTTAGCTTAGTTTAATTCTAAAATAATTTCCAATAGTATATCCTGAAAACTTTCTTCTCTTGTTCCTGGATGTGTGTGATGAGAGACTCAGGTGTGTCGTATCACCTCCCTTAGACTGCTGGTCAAGTCCTGCCTGGTGCCACATGGATGCAGTTGGCTGCTTTTGCTGCAAGAACACATTACTGGCTCAGGTTCAACTTGTCCACCAGACAAGTTTCTTCAGAGCTGCTTCCAAGTTGGTTGGCCCCCAGACATGTACATGTGCTTGAGGTTTCTCCTCCTCATTTGCAAGATTTGACATTTCCTTTGACTACACTCCATGTGCCTTCTGCTGGCCCATTTCTCCAGCCTGTCCAGCTCTCTCTGAATAGCAGCACAGCCATATGGTCTATCAACTACTTCTCATAGTTTTTTTGTCATCTGTGACTTTGAAAGTTCTCTTATCCATATCCTGCAGTACCCTTTGCTTGTCCAACCTAGTCCAACACTTCCACATTTGACTGGGGACTTCCATCTCCCTTCTCCATCACTCCTACTTTAAAGTTGTTCTCACGAGGTTGAGCAGCCTGTTGGTAAATATGTTTTTTGTCCAGTTACTCAGGATGATCATGTATCTTCCTATGAGTCCTCAGTTTTTAGGAAGAGCACCTTGGTCGTAAAAGCTGAATCACTGTGGCTGACATCAGTGGGGTCAGAGATCTAGAACTCAGAAGTTTTATATGGCATCATGGTGGTGGGGAAAATGCAATAGCCCAAGGGTAATTTACACTAGTTTTCAATTATCCATCACTGTACAAACCTGATTAAAACAATAGAAGAAAAAACACCTTGTTACTGGAATATCAATGACTCATGCAAAGGAAAAATAAAGTTTTTCTTTTTTTTTTTCTTTCCTTTTTTCCCATTATATCATTAGTAAAAGAACTAAATTAAATTCAGGAAAAATAACTAAGATAAAAAGTGTTTTCATGAAACATGATTTATAGCAATAGGAAAAACAATACTGCTAGACATATTAGAGAGTACATTATCTTTAAACATCACATCTGCAATAGCGCTAAATATTCCTCTCTGATGATGTCCTCTGTCTCTCATTTCTACCTTTACTCTCTGCATTTTCTCAACCTCATTAAATGCTTTTCTTAACATTTCCTCTTTCTTCTTCTATCCAGTTATTTCAGATTATTACTCCTTCTCTTAATCAATTATTTCACATAGTCTTTGTTATTTAAAGCTATCTTTCTAATAAGGAGTGACTCTCCTCTGAATATATCCTGTTTCTGTTTTCTCTCGTGTTTGCTTCTATTAACAAATCTTTCGTAAACACCAGAAAGCCCATATTTCTCATTATTTTAAAGCAATCTATCAGCTCCTTACAATTCTGGAATAAATGTTGATTTCCTTTCTATTCAGCTACTTTCAATCAAGCTCTTGTTTGGAGGGGGATGTGGGGAAAGAAAAACATAGCCAATGTACAAACAGAACAGCTCAGTAATTGTAGAAAGACCATAGAAAACTAAAAGACAGTAGGCCCAGCAGTTCCCCAGAAGGATATAGGGAATATCTTATGCTATGGCTAGAACTGATAAAACTTTCATAAAATTAAGAAAGTTAATAGTAACAGTAAAGAGATTTAAATATTAGATATTTGACACAGAGCGCTTAATTTTCTTGTACTTACTGGATGGGAAGAAAAATTACTTTCAAGAATTTTATAAACGAAATACAGAATAGCTTTTCAACAGAATCAGTCACAGTACTTAGAAACAAAAGTCTCGTTGCCTTAAATAACTCTGTTTATGTACTTAAGTCTATATGAATACTTCAATCAATTGAACAAATTTACCTGCACAGTGTTTCTTTTCCTCACCAAGAAATGCCTAATGAACACAGAGCAGGTTAACAAACAAAAGCCCGTTTGCTGTGGAGGAAGTGGGCTGCCTGATCTGCATGACTCTACTGTATGGAAAACAAGCTTAAAAGCTCTTTGGAAATGTGTAAATCGTTAGGCCAAATAGTGCAGGCTGTTCTGGAACTCAAATGCTCCTTAAGTAAACACAGTGGGATACCAGAAACCGCAATCATTTTTAGCTTTTAGTAATAAAGACTGCTTATTAAAATATGATATTTGTGACCATGCAATCTATTTGACTAGTCCTGAGATAAAATCTGCAGCCCACTGAAGACTGAGGGAGATGGGGCTTGCTGGGTAATTAGTAGCTACTACTCTAGTTGCTGGTCCCAGGATTTTGAAGCACTGAAAATAACTGTGGTGTTGTTTTCTTTTTTTAATTAACTTATTGATATTGTATTTATGGGTCCCATTTGATGCTACTATAAAAAATATCCTAGCTTTAAATTGAAAGGGTGTATCCCTTCCTTTCTTTTTGCATATTTAGTAAAACTTCAGTATAATGTTTTTGCAAACCATAAAATAATAATTTCTACTTTTACTAATATTCACATTTTCTTGTTTCCCATCAGTTTGGGAACAAGAGTGTCACACAACAAATAATAGAAATAATTATTTCAAGTATTGTGGTGCTAAGTAAGCAGAAAGCAGCATGAACATTTTTCACAGAAAGATTAAAGAAGCCTCCTTATGTACAATATAAACATTAAAATTAACTTTTAACCCTTTCATTCCCACATCTGTTTGGTCTGTAAAACAAAGATGTGAGCATTAAAGGTACTCCAAAGAAATCTGTCTCTTAAATCTGCCATTTATGCCTCCTGTGGAAATACATAAGTACATATGTATATGTTACTACTATTAGAATCATATGTTCACAATGCATTTTGTTTCTTTTATTCTACTGTTTAACTTCAATTAACTTGCCCTTAGCCATTCCATGGTTCTACTATTTTTTGTCAGCATCATTAAGGTCACAGTAGTTGTATAAACACAGAATCAACATCTCTGATGCCAACATAGCTTCAACCACCCAAGTATCATATCAAAATGTATGTCTTATAATTCAGTGCTATTTTAGACCGACAAGGTAATGCATTAAAATCTTCCTTCTTTTATTGTCTAAAGTACCCAATTTTTAATTTGTCAAAACTAAGTTCTACTACAAAGTTTTCTGGAATCCTTTCTACTCCTATTGACAGCCACAATAGTATCTCAACCAGATTTCTGGATTAATTTCTATCTTTCTTATTACTATTGCCTAAAATATATTGTAATGTGTTAATATGGTCAACACAAGAGAACAGCTTAAATTTGACTGCAATCCCACCAATACATAAAGAAATACATGCAGGTTACTGTTGAACTTTTGCAGAGATGGGAAAAAGAGAATAGGGAATAACTGGGAAAAAGAGGTAGTGATTTATGGTGTATTTCTGAAAATGAAACTATGGATTCTTAGTCAACTAAATGTCACTGCCCACACTGCTTCTTATAATGCTACTAACACTTAGAACCTGCAGTGAAATGTATTGGAAAATGTATCTTAGAGAAGCATAGTGAAATATCATATTCTCATCCAAGCTTTGTTTTTTAATTTTTGTGTGTGTGTATATGCACATTCTTTTAATGCGTCTCTGTATAACTTTATTGATATTGATATATGAACTGCAGTTGCATGTTAAGATAGCCAAAAAGACTGGCAAAATATGATCTGTCTATAGTGCATAGAGCAGTGCAAAATATTAGGGTTGTGGCAGCCATCTTGCCATTAGTTAATTATGATAGTTAAATATGATGACATCATGTTGAAGTGACTGGGCTCCTTCCAATTTCAGATGCAGTTCAGTGACCTCTACATCTGTGTGTGCATCTGCAATCTGCAAGACTATAGAGCTTGCTGTCGATATAGCTTTGATTTGCTAGAAAAAATAGGGAAACTTCTGGTCATTTATCTTCAAAATTAATTTTCAAGGCCCTTCGTTTTGTCCTTGTGTCTGAAGTCTGTGAAGAAAGTAAGATGGCATAAGATGAAGGAAAATACTCATTATCTACTGTAATTCCTTTAGAACACCAGATTCACTCAAAATTTCTTCTTGGTATTGCAACCCACAAAATTTTACTCTTAGCCAGAAAAGAATTAAGATGATCTGGGAGGAAGTAATAAAACAGGCTATCCAGATGGGCTCACCACACTTTTTGCAACCTTGAAAAAATAGTCAGCATACAGCCACATTCAAAGATCTTATCTCTCTCATTCATTTATTTAGCAATACCAATAAATTTGGAAATAAAAAGATGTCTTCTTTATTTACCACAGGCGATAAATGAGCTCACTTCCTAGAGCATTATAGACTTTGTAATGTTGCAGAGCTGTCCTCACAACCAGATTCAAAATTTCTCACACCTGTACTAATGAAAACAAATCCTACCTGGAAATTAAACTATTCAGGCACATACGAAATAGAAAACCTACAAACAATGAAAAAAAAACAACCATTCTCTTGTAATCCTTGAGAAATCTTTGATAACAGAATACCTATAAAAGCAAGTATCTATCTATCTATCTATCTATCTATCTATCTCATTCAAAAACCTATCATCGTGATAAGCTTTAGTCCTGCTCATTAATTAGAAGTGAAAAATAACATCCTCCCAGTAACTCTCCAGTTATTAGATGACTAAAAGGATACTTCACCAAGGAGTTTTACAAGCTCCAGCAATCTCTTTTTCAAATATTTGTGTTTATTCCTTGTTAGCCATAGGAGCCTTCAGGCTAGATGGCTTTTTCCCAGAGTACAAAAATATATGAAGAATTTTTATTATTATTTTCTTTAATTCTCAAAATTATGTAGGCAATTCTCCTCAGATCCTGCCATTATTTGAAGGAAACAACACATTAGGCATAGTGTTTTTGAAATTACAAATTTTTTCTTCTGTTTTTTAAAGAAAAGGCAAAAAGGCATACTTCTTCCATTTGCTATTTTCTCACACTATCTGAAATGTAATGGGTAATGTATTGTAGTAAAGGTGTGGTCCTTCCTTGGAGGAAACTTATACCCATTTCATTTCTTCTGGCAAGAAAACATTAAGATCTCCTCTGCCCACTCAGTACAAGAAGTGAAGTTCAGAGTCAAGGTGGATAGCTGCTTGCTGCCTTATGTTTTCATTGTGAATGCTATCTCTGTCTATTGTCCATACACTATGGAGTGTAGAAGCAGTTTCTACGGAAGTTTAAACTGTTCTGTAGCAGAAGTTTTTGTATGTATTTATTTATTTATTTCTATCAGCTTAGTTGTGGATTGAGCTGTAAAGGACTCCATTCTCTGAAGCTGTACTGGAAACTTGTGGGACTGATGTATGGCCCCATTTGACCAGCCTGGCTCTGCCTCCAGAGAGCAGAAAGCATGAGAGCGAAACCCAAGGAGTTGTGGACTTCCCCTCTTAACAAAAAGGATATTTTTCAGGTAAGATAAATTTTCCTATATTGCCCTATAAATCATAGGAAACAAAACTCAGTGGTTTTATTCCTGGAAATATTTGTAAATCAGTTATTCTAACTATTCAACCAGCTCTGCTGACTACTCAGTTTCCTGATACAGCCATACCCTTAGGAAATTACAGGATACTGACCCAGTTTACACAGATGAAGTTAATTAATTCAAATACAATTCAAAAAGTATAGTTGTACATGTCTGTCAAATAAATCTTAACCAACTACCTTTCCAGCCCCACCTTCAATAACCCCTACACCCTATCCCACTGCACTTCAGTCTGGAAAAGAAGCTTTCCTGTCCATTTTTTATTTTGTGTGGCTCACCAAGCCTACATTTGGTATCCCAGCCCAAATAGAAATCCATTCAAACATTAACAATAGATCACACCAGCTCTCAGTTGGCAGCACAGGCAAGACAAAGCAGAGAGGCTGGAGGTTACAATGCCCCCAAGGCTTTAAAAAATATAAAGAAAAGAAAGTCAGTATTTCTCTTTGATTAAAATGAAATGAAGCTGCATGGGACCAAACAATAAAAAGATACTGCCTTGTCTTTCCCACTCTGCTAGGGCCCCCAAGACCTCCTGGCTGTGCACATTAGTCCACTGAAGCACCCAGTTTCAATGGAGATTTTTGTACAGAGGCAGAGCTGTAAGACCTGCAACTGGCCTATCTTCCTTGGTGCTCCTCATTTCCAGTTCTTTCTCCTTTCCTCTCTCTTCCCTTACCTGGATGGCTCAAGGTCCATTCAGAAAACTGTGGCTGTAATATTGATTTGCATAGTGTGCACCTAAGTTTTCTGTCTAAAACCAGATTAAGATGCATTTTCCCTTTCATTGCAAATGAAATGCACTCAAAGAATCATAGACTATGTTGGTTGGGAAAAAAAAAAGTATCCTGTAGTTGATTTTTACTGAAAATTTTAAGTAGATGTCCTGATGTAAAATTCTAGTACAGATGCTGAGAGAGCTGGGGCTGTTCAGCCTGGAGAAAAGAAGGTTCTGGGGAGACCAGATAGCAGCCTTTCAGTATCTAAAAGGGGGCTGTAAGAAGGAAGGAAACAGACTATTTAGCAGAGTCTGTTGTGACAGGACGGGGGGAAAAGTTTCCAAACTGAAAGAGGGGAGATTTAGATTAGATATAAGGAAAAAGGTTTTAATGATAAAGGTAACGAAGCACTGGAATACATTGCCCAGAGAGGTGGTAGATAGCCCATCCTTGGAAAGATCCAAGGTCAGGCTGGGTGGGGCTCTGAGCACCCTGATCTAGCTGCAGATATCCCTGTTCATTGCAGCAGAATTGGAGTAGGGGATCATTAAGGGCCCCATCCAACTCAAAAGATTCCATGATTCTATGATTATTCACTCGGTATTTATATCTACATGGCTAACTGAGACAAAATTCAGAGAGAAGGTATAAGGCTATCATTAAATACTCTTGCAGGATGAGAACTGCCTGTTCACCATTCACAGTTGAGTTTTATATTAAAAGAATATAAGTCAGCTGTTGTGAAATAAAAACAAACATTTCTTTTTTTGTCACCAGGGAAATCACAATTTTATGTTCAGGATTTGCAGAATTAAAAAGGTTTTTATAAATCTCACAGCAGCCCATGCAGAAATGAAAATAATAATACTAATGTATTTTACATTGGCTTTAATAAGATAGCATTATTTTAGAAAGTAAGAATTTGTTTTATATATTCTTCTGGACATCTTTATTCCATGAATCTGCCTGAATCAGGTGAGGCTTATCAGGCTTATTACTGTGAAATGAAAATAATTTTCTGTTTGTCTGAGCATAAGTGAACACAAAAAATATCCTACATGGATTTCAGAAGAAACATTGATGACTAAGAAACTTGTTTTGAAAGATTTATTTATGTATGTAAATAAATTCAGCTTGTTTATTAACAAGCCTACTAAACTGTAGTAATTTAAATGACACTTGAGTGTATGATGGTATTCCTTCCTAGGGTTGTTATTTATCCTTTGAATAAATTATAAACCAATTATATAACCAATTATAAAACAGAAAGCTGTGTAAAGCCTGCAAGAAAGTTTTTGGAATTCCAGTTAAAATTAACTTCCATTGCTGTTTTTTGGAGCCTGTTTAATTCAATATCTACCAGCAATTTCTTCACTGAAGCCCCCTGTTCTGCAGCCTCCAGTCAATATTCAGGGAAACTTACAGGAATTAATTAAAAAAAAAAAAATGGAGGACTCATTTCCAGCTGGGGCAGTAAGAAGGGCCAAGGAGTATAAGAGAAGGGATTGTAGGTAAGCTGAGTGGTTGGAGTATTCAAAGATGCAAGCAGAAAATATGGGGCTTCTGCAGTCCTAAGTTTCTGATTGGGTGATGTCCCTGTTGCTAATGACAGGGCTGCTCTGTGAAAGATAAGCTAGTCAATTACTTGCATGTTCATTTACGTGCTGCAGCTGTAACTTCTGCATTGGGAAAGTTCCTCACAGCTAGGAACAACTGTTGTTAAGAGGCAGTGATTTCATATTTAGCTGGGAAAACTCAGCTGCCAACATGCTGAATGAGAAAGCCCTGCTATATGATGATTTAGTGGTGGGTTGTTAGAGTTAGGGTAGTATGACTAGGTTGCGTTTGGACTTGATGACCTTGATGGTCTTTTTCCAACCTGAGTTATTCTATGATTCCATGATTCTATGACTGAAAAGGCTACTTGCGGGGAACAGATTGGCCAAAAATGGGTTTAGTCGGTGTATTTCAATGGCGTCTGTGTATCTGTTATCAGAGAGCAGACAGAGTTCAAGATGAGATAAATGTGTCTGTATCCCTTTCGTGACTTCAGAGCTATTTTTCTTAGGCTATGTTACTCTTGTTAAGGGTAAGCCAGCTAGTCACCCATGCTAATGACAATTCTCAGAATCTCAAGAGGAAGATCACATTCTGCTATATCAGCTGAGATTTCATGATTGTGAGTCAGGGTATGATATTCTAGAGTTTCCATATAAGAAAACAAAAATTGGCTGAGGGTAAGATTCAAGTCTGAAGGAAGTGTGCTAAAAGAGAAGACAGCACTGTCTGAGATGTTTCACACTGGATTAGTGTGAAATAGCAGCAGGGATGAATATTCACTATGTGGCTTTAATAAGAAAAAATATAATAATAAAATACCAAGGAACAGAAATAAAATTTTTCCATTTTGTCCTACATAAAAAAGAAAAACAAAAAGGAGACAGATCGACTGCATTATGAACTCATAAAATAAAGTCAGGATAGTTGGACTGAGAAAATAAACCAGATCTTACATGTTAAGATTCTGCTGCCATTTGGATTCCCAAGTTAAAATGGGACTTGGAACTATATGGAAACATTGCAAGAAGGACACAGCTTATCAGCAAAAACTGAGGACAGGCTGGTAGATAAACCAGTGACTTGTCTTCAATAAAAAGAATTGGGCTCCAGAGACTGTCTGCTGTGGCCCCTAAAGAAACTTTGACCTATCAGTTAAGCTGGAAACGCCTATTTTACAAGGATAGCTACTGTACTCTTGGCACTTTCAAACTTTATGATTTTGGCCTATCTAAAATGTGCTTGCTGGGAGCTGTTATGGTTAGAGCCTGCGTGGTCTGAGTGGCTACTAAAATGACTTTACCTGTTTTCCTCAGTTTACGATACAACAACTACAAAACTTCCTAAGAAGTTTGACAATTCAAACCCCTGAGCAACTTTATTGTGTTACACTGACAATCCTAGTTTAGTTTTTTTTTTGTTTTTTTTGACATTTAGGATAAAGGTAATAGCTTTCAGAAGGTTATAGCTTTAAATTTGACTATTTTTTAAGCACTAGGGTACTAGACAAACTGAAACGTTTTTAACAAAATGACTTTTTTTATTTTTTTTTTTATTTTTAATGAAAATGCTGTATATCCAAAGCTTGTATATCCATTTCTCTCTTTGCCAGCAAAACAGCTGAACAGGTGATTGACAGAGAAAACTGCTCCAGTTTGGTAAGTCAGCTAAATATAAAAAGAAGTTGGAGTCAAAAGCAATGCATTCTTTTATGCAGGAAGTATCCTTAGGACTTTGTAGTGTCACCTAATTCTGAATGTATTTCACAAGGCGTTAAAATATGAGACAAAGAGATTGACATATACATGTGTACAGGTATAAGTATTTCTATACTTACAAAGCATTTTTCATTACAAGGGACTGAAAATTTCAGCTGTTGATCCTACCTCCTCTTTCTTCAGGTAGCATGTAAAACTTGGCCTTTAGTGCTACCCAAGGTCAGCAACAGTAAGCAGGTAGCTGCTCTGAGATCACCCCTGTCTCATAGTGCCTTTGTACCCTGCCATTTTTCTGGGTCCATTTGCTGCCTCTAAACTGTGCACTTGTTAGTATGGGGACATGACTTTTATTCAGTGGTTGCATGTTTCTGTTCCTCAATATTGACTGGGACTGTTAAGCACAAAGGTAATATTAACAACAATAATAAAAAGTGAAATGATGCTGCTGTGTGCCTGCAAGTATCCATGGATCCTTTTTCTTTTTTTCCTGGGAGGAGAACATATACTTCAACAAGTGAAGTCAACTAATCAAGTTTTCACAGATAAGATGTTGTTATTCTTTTGATGCACCGGGAAAGTAACCCACAGTTCCCACTCACATAGGGAAACCACTTATCTGATTTCCAAGTGAGATGCCAGAATGCTTTGTTCTGCACTGAAAACACTGACTTACTGATCTCCAGTGCGTGCTCCGTAACGCACCTGTGGTGCCCATGAATGTAGTGGTACCCCATTGTGTTTGGGCAGGAATACCAGGCTGGAGTCCTTGGGGACCAGTCAGAGAGTGGAAGAACGGAGAGGGAAGGAGGTGAGCTCTAGGTCAGGCTAGGTGGTGGAGATGTTAGTGAGCATTAATGCCCTAAAGATAACAGGGGCAGATTCTTCACAACTCTAAATTGGTTTCACTCAAATAAAGTCAACAAAACGATGCCCGTCTGGTGTCTATGGGGATTTCTCTTTTCAGCTGCCATAGATAAAGGGTAATGCTGAACAACAAGAGTATTGTGCTACCTATAGCTAGGGAAGATGTTTCTTCCCCTTTGAGATCTACGTACTGTCAAAGATGTTGAACTACATTTCATTTACACTTTGAATTCCTCTATACTTCAGTATAAATATGTTCATACTGTATGTTTTATGCTAAAGTGGCATCAATATGCCCTTATAATTAAAAATGGTTTCCTTGTACATGCTATATATACATGATATATGTATATAGGTCACCTCTATTCCAAGTTTTCTTCATTTTTTGCCTTTTATCAGTTGCTAGAGAAAGTAAGCAGGCTTCATTGCTCATTAGCTAGCTTTTTTTTTAAACTTCTCATCTTGTTTTTCTTTTCCTCAACTCTATTTTCAAACATTTGAAGCCAAATATGGTGCCTGGCAGGACTGTGCCTATTTCCTGTCAAGGCCTGTAGCACTACTGTTTTGGAGGAGACTTTGCCAATCACATATACTATGTTAGGAAGAAACCAAGGGCCATCTTTCTTTCCTCTCAGTTGTGATAATATTTTGCTAAGAGATATGCAAAGTGGAACATTGATTCTTCTCCAATCCATGCAGTAGGTGGAGAAATAGCAAATGCATTTCCTTGCTTCATGGGATATCATGCCAATCCTTTTGGAGAAAAAATTATAATTTTCAGTCTCACATAGTCTGTGTCTTACACCTCACTGTAATGGTTTGATTTTTTTGATTGTGGATATTCCATTCATGCAGAGGTTCACAGAGAAATTATGTTGATCAAAGTCAGTAAATACTTCCATGCTGGGGTGAAAGAAGCTTCCACATACTGCTAGCCAGGAGAAAAGGCTGAGAGCAGCTTACTTCATTCTCTAGCGCAGCTGATGTGTCAATCTAGGTACAGTTCTCAAACTGGAAAGCCAGCCTGTACCTCTGCCAAATACACACAAATGAAAGGAAGTAAAAAGTACTTTAGATAGGAAAAATCTCACAGATTTTCACACCACAAAATCTTATGACACAAAATGCAGACTTACTCCCAGGAGAAAAGAAATACAGCACTAATTTTTCAAAAGTTTTATTTTCTTCTTTAAAGTCAGTTTTCTCACACCAGTTTTAGTGTTCTCAAATGTATTGGCATGCACTACCTCAATCTAAAGGAAAAGAGAAAGATTAAGTAACAAAAAATAGCAGCCCACCTATGAATGTATCCCTGCTGGACTGCTAGATTGTGAAACAAATCCCCGCAGCAAGATCTGTCTCATTAAATCCAACTGGCCACAGGAGAGGCAAATGAATCCCTTTTCTTCCACATAAGCCCACTGTTGCTTAAAATACTACTGGTTAACTGAAACCTGTGCATTCCCTGCTGCAGTTCAAGGTTTTACTGGCTCCCTAGGAAGTCCGTAGATTGTCTCCAGCTCCTGAAGCTGTGATTTACCTACTGCGGGGTGAGAGCTTGGGAGCCTTAAAGCTATCTGAGCCCAGGAGAGGGATTTCAGGTAGTGTATGCTGTGTGAGACAGAGACTAGACAGGGAATGGCATTGGTTGCTGCAGGGCTACCTCAGTCTGAGTTGATGACTTGGTCATTCCAATAACTCTGGAGCAGGAGGTGCCAAAGCCTCACATTGAGGTGGGTTCCGTAGTGCTGGCATTCAGAGAAGTGAGGTGTCTGTAGAAACAAAAATGGCTAAATGACTGTGGTGGTACATTTCCTAGGCTTCTCTACCAGGTTACCTGCTGAAAAAAGTCTTGTCCAAATTAGTTCCTGAATAACTGTATTAATACATTTTGAGCATTTACCGGAAAGTAAAATTAAGTTGTATTGGTGGATTATAATTCAGCTGGGGGAATTCCCACTCATTTCAACCCCTATTCAAAGAACCTTGGAAAATAATGTAGGCTTTACTATGTTCCTTTTTTTCCCCCCTTAATATTTATGGGAATCTGTATTATGCTTTTCTTTAGGGAAGGATGAAATAACGATGGAGAGTTAGTCGTTCCTACCATACCCATCTCTAGGTGTGGTATGGTACATACACTATAGTAAATGCTGTTTGGATGCTTGTAAGACGAATGTATCTGCAGGTGAGGTCGATTTGATTGTTTGAGATTTGTGTGGATTCAGAAGACTCACAAAGAGTTTTCAGTTCTTTGGGAAAAAATGAGAAAAGTACTGAGAAGATTCTTGTCCACAAAACAGAGCTCAGAAGAGCCACCAGGTACTCCTGCTTTCTATATGTATCAAGCAGGCAGAGAAGGCAGGCGAGAAAGATTTTATTCTATTGTACACTTACAGATGTGAAATAGTTTTGAAAAGAAGATTCTATTTTCATTGTTACATTGGTTGGATTTGGGATTCTAGGGAAAATTCCTGGCACTTATTTCACTTTTAACAAAAAAAAAAAAAAAAAAAAAGGCAAAAGAGCATACGTATACTATACGTATATACTATAGATTTACTATAAAGGGTTAGCCTTATGTTAAGGCTTTTCACTTCTATCTAGCATCTACTAAAGACAAAATGCAATTTGTATCTTGGTTTAGAATTTTAATAAGAATAAATCTATCCTTTACAATAGATATGGCGTTAAGTAAAGAGGAAAAAGAAGCTGGAGAATTTTACAGCCACTGGATGTCATTGTTGTTCTTTTAAAGTACAAAAAAAGAAAAAGTATAAATTAGTTGAAGGACTGGAACTTGGGAATAAATATTTTCTGGTGGTGTTTTTACGCAGCATTAAAAGTGTATTTTCATTAAGGTGTAGCCTCTCTTAATACTGCTGCATTCCATAAAGCCAAACGAGCTTCACAGATGTTCCATGTCAGCAGCCTAACCACTGCATTCTTTGATTGTTCATCTGTCACTGCAAATCTTGGTGTAGTTAACAAAAAGTGATAACCTGCACTATATATGTGTGTAAACAATTCTTTTTTTTAGGTGCGGTCTTCATCAGTTTTTACATGACAGTAAATCTCATTTGTGAATGTTTATCAACTGAATGCTAGCAACAGAATGCAGATTTCATATACGCTTTCCACACAGTTATCTCAAAGATCAATACTGTACAAGTTGGTAGCAGCTACCAGGAGACAAACACAGTCCTTTGCTCACTTCTGAGAGCTGTCTGTGAGTGTCAGCACGACTCAGAGGAGGACGTGCAGCCATAGCACTTAGTCCTGTGGCACTTCTGCAGGGGAGGGGAAGGAGCAATGCTGCTGCTACTGCATGGAGAGCAGCATGACAAGATCAAATCCACTGAGCATAACGCTCCCATCATCTCCTGCTGTGGGTGCCCAGGTAAGCCGCTGAATTGGATGAACCTTCCTTTGGGGGTTCTGCAGCTGCCTGTGGCATACATGAGATTTCTTCTCAGTGCTTCCCCACAGTCTCTCCACCCCCTTGCTGTACATCTGCCCAGCACCTGGCCCGGAACTTGGGAGGGTTCTTAATTTCATTCTATGTGCACACTTATTGCCCTTATAAGAAAGCAAGGCTGTACTACAATCCGTGTGTAGTGGGTGGGTTGTGCACAGCTGTGCAGCAGACCACTTGTTCTCTTTCTACTCTGTGAGAATTATGTTGTTTAAAGCATCCAGTCATCTTTTGCCATCAAGTGATTTTGGAATTTAATTATATCAATGAGCAACAGAGGAGAGCAAACAGGTTTCTCCAGAAGTCACCTCATTTGCCTGCAATGTTAGGATAGTGCTGAACTATCGCTTGAGGCTGTAGTGATATCATGAGCAGTCCATGACAGGAGAAATCTGAAGAAATGGAACAGTGATGTCACCAGAAAACCAGCAACAGTCATCTAGCTTTTCAGCTGGAGGCAGACTTGCTGTTAATGTGTGGATGCATTTCCCACCTCTGCAATATAAGTGGAGGTTGGAGGCTCTGTTGTGGAGAGGACAGATGAAATGCAGCTAAAGCAGTTCCAGATTAACACTTGGATCTGAATACGGCTATATCGTAACAAGAAATGTCACATGGGAAACTTAACTTGTACCTGTGTTGTGTGGATATAGTAGCTCTCGTGCCAAAGGACCTTCCTTGTTCTGCCTATTCTCCTTTCAATCCCATGAATTTAGCAAAGGAGCTGTGTGTGTGCCTCTGCACTGAATACGTTTAGGTTGCAGTTAAAGGTCTGAATTGGCCTTGGATAGAAATAAATACATCAACTACAGTGTCTTGAGATATCAGTAATAGTACAAATGAGGCAGCAGGGGCAGGCTCAGGCCAGCTGTTGTAGGATGCCTCAGGATGGATAGTTCTCCATCATCCTCAGCACAACTGCTCCCTGAGGGTACAGGGTGTCAGTGAGACTCCATTACCAAAGTTGGTCTAGTGTTATAATGTGCACCTGTACTGAGACAGAAATTGTCCATCTGGATTCTATTGCAGGTCTCAGATGTCAGCAGGCTCATAGTGGTGATACCCAAACCTCTTCCTATTTTTTTTTGTCTTCTTCATCTTTCAGTGGGAGTTAGGTTACTAAATGCCCTTGAGGATTTGGCACCACGATTTTATCGCTAGTTCATATGCAGCTATTAGTACACTGACAGGAAATTTTGCATCCCCTAGGTTGGACATTGTAAGTAAAAACTATTTCTTTGAGACCTAAACAAGGGCAGAGATTTCTCAGTAGAGGAAAATATTTCATTCAAAACAGTAATTTGTCAACAAAATTTTTTAGGAGAGATGGACGAACAAGATGTCTGCATCAAAATAATTGATATTTTTATAACCAGTTCTACTGTCCATCTATTGATCATGGTTAACACTCAAGCTGAAGACTGAGAACTCAGGCTGGAGTCAGAGCAGGAACCTCTACCTTGGTGCTCCTTGTCCCAGGAAATTGCCCTACCTAACCAGCTACCTAGATGTTGAGGCTGTGACCTCACTGCTTTACCCCATCCATTTCTCTCTTTCTCTCATTTTAGCGGACCTTGGCTTATTGTCTTACCCCCTGTCTCATCTTTGGCTGGCCTTGGGCTCATTCTGATGCATAATGGGAAAAATGAGATCTTGAAAATTTTCGCGGGGCAGGAAAACCACTTCCTACTCAGTTCTATTTCTGTTTCTAAAATTCTGTTTGGTGGTAGTTTCAGTGAACTCGTTCTTCCTTTGTGTGCCATATGATCCACAGTTGTTTTCTAAATCACCAAAAGCCATTGACAGGCGATGTGGTTTTGATTTAGGACAAAGATGTTCTTTTAAAAAATCATTAACTCAAAATATAGAAGAAAAAAAAGAAATCTTTGTTTACCTTGTCGTTTGCCTTCCAAAAATTTTATGAGAGCAAAAAGTATTTATATCCACGCTATTTATAGATGGAGAAGTAGATTAAACAGAATTGTGTTTATCTTAGAGAGCCAGCACTGAACTGAGATGCATAATGTATGCATATATTCATGTGTACATAATATGTACATCTTAAAAGATGTAGAAACAGTTAAGTGACTTTCACAAATAAAGACAGTTACAGGTATCTGGGGAGAACATATGCATATTCTAAGTAGACTGAATTTATAAATAAAAACAATTTACTGGTTTAAATATTCTGTAAAAAGAACAGACAAATATTCTGTCTGACAAATACATTTGTATTCCATATTAATTTTGAACCTTCCAAGTTTTGCCCATACTTTGAATATTTATAAAAGTAATTATTTTCCCCCAGATGTTAGATTATATTTTTGCAAGGAGTTGGGATACTATGTTGCTAAAATATCAATTTTACAGGGCAAAATAAGGAGGAAAATGAAATGCTACAAGCAGTTCTTGAAAGAATAGTATTTTCCCCCAGGTTAAATTACATCATCCAACATTATGAAGCAGGCAAAAAATACATTGCAGAGAGTCAGATCTTTAAACAGAACTTTTTTCTTCTGGTGCAAGAAGGCAATTTTGCAGTTGGCTCAAACGATGACCAGAATTTAGGAAACCTCAGGATGCTGTGTGTTTGATGATTTGAAAGCTGGTTCATAAATAGCACAAAGAGAGTACTTGGATGTTGAAACCCGGCTGGTGCTTAAGGAAGAGCTGACCATCATCACTTCCTCTTTAGACAATAACCTGGGAATAAACAGAAAATATTCTTGCCTCTATAATGTTCACCACAAACACAGGAGAAGTATGAAAATTCAGCAGCAAACGGCCCTAAGAGAGCCTACTATACTCCAGTCATCTGTTGGCAATGAATTGGTGACATTTTCCAGGAGCATTTGATGACTAAAATAGTGATCATTGTAGCTTACAACAGCTTTGACTCTCTGGGCCTGGAAAACTTTGATGCTCTTTTTCCAAGTATTTAATAGGAAAATAGATTAAGAAAAGATAACAGAGGATAATCTAATCCATCCTCATGCCTCAAAAGGAAAGTCAGCTATGCATCCTGAAAGACATTGTTCAAATTGTTCTTCAAAACACAAGTGAAGCAAGTGTTGCAAATCCAGGCCATTCTATGATATGATATGAAATCCCTCAGGGCTTTATTGTTCACGGACGCAGGGAACTGTTAATGTCTTTCCTCTTTGCACCTATATTTTATGTTCTGTGTATCTGGCTTACATATCTGCAACTTTCAGGAACTTCCTCTCAGACTTCTCTATTTCTGAATTAACTACTCCATTTCCACTACCAACAGTTCCTCACAGACAGTGCTTTTAGATCTTTGATATTTCCTATTCCTCTTGATGCTTTCTTCAACTTGCTCACGTATTTCTTAAAATGTAGATAATGAGTGTGGATGAGTTATTCTAGTCAGTGTAGCCAAAGAAATAGTACAGCTCACCTATGATACTCTCTGCAGATGTTAATATGATGTTTATCTTTTTTTAAAACATCACAGCATTGGTGACTTGTGTTTGACTGATTGTCTGCTCTTACCCAAACTGCTTTTCAGCAGAATGGCTACATAGCCCATCATTCCTCAGTCTCATTCGTGCAGTTGATTATACCTGCAAAAGAATAAATGTTCACATTTGTGTTGCTAAATTTTTTCCACACTATTTCCCAGTTGGTTCATTTTTATATTTATCTTGTATTGCACTGATTTCAAGGTTTGTACCTACACCTTCAAGAATGAAAACTGGAAAATATCCACTAAATTCTTCTGTAGAGTTACTAAAAGGCAACTTTTCCTTGTGTATGGTATTTCAAACCGACAGACCTTTTGATTCTGCAAAGTCCTGTGTGACTTCATGAGGGATCTTATTATAACTTATTAAACCCAGCAGTTCTGCTAATCCTTTGATTCTTCCTTTAGATGACTCAGGTGGCCAGACTGTACACATGCAAGTGAAAAAATCTAAAGTCTTAGGCTTAAAATTTGTGAGCGATATAACTGTACACACACATAGACAACTCATTTTCCCCATAAACACACACATATAAAATGCTGTCATATAATTCTATGTTCATCTCTACATGCCAGGTATTTTGAAGTGAGAAATGGATAGAAATATAGACAATTTCCCTCCATACATGTGGAAAAGTATCCAGACTATCCAGGAAGACATTATTTCCTGGTAAAATACTCGATGTGGTTTGGTAATGTATTGAAAAAAAAAAAAACTTCAAAAAGCCAGATGGTTCTCCCTGTTATTTTAATGTTATTGTTTAATGAGTAGACCAAGAAATGCATTTAAGTAAGTGAATAAAATCCAGTTGTTTCATTGTTTTGTTATCTTAAGCAACAACAAATAAATAAAAGCATTCCAATAATGAAATATTTTCCCTGTAAGAACCTGGTGGAATAGTTGTGCCAAATTCTGCAGTGATGTAAACTGAATGGATGCAAAGCAGATGTAACTTCATCTGCTGATTGCAATTGAAAGCTTTTAAAATTTGCTTGGAACATATTTATGCCTTGAGATGCATGGAGAGATGAAGTTCAACTGAAGTTTAAGGAGTATCGTCATTTCCCTCCACCAAAACCTTCTCTGTGTCACTGATTTCCTCAGACAAATGTAGGCTTTTTGTATCAAGTTTCTTTAAACCCTCTTCTCTTCCTTAGACATACAGTCCTCTCTATGCAGTATAAGCAGGTATGTAATATCTTTACTTATCAGTAAATCACTCACAATACCTCACAGTACTCATAATCTGGCAGAGGAATCTTTGTCTGCCTAGTCACCTATTAGTAATGACTTGTGCACTATAAATACTCAGTAGGTCCATTGTTGTTGGCTGATGAAGAACAATTGCAATTTTTTAGTCAAGTTAAAAACATATTCAAAACTAATTATAGTGCCTACTAATGAAATGTTTCTCTCAAATGATGAACTTCATTACTCTTGATAACATTAAATATTAATTAATTCAGTCAACCTATTAAGAGGTTTGGACACTAAAGTGACAGTCGACCAGAATTTGAACACTGAGTTTGAAGGTTGTGATGCTCCAACTCTACTAACCCTTTTCAAGTTCAGAAATCTGTGGTGACAAAATGTTCATCAAAGAAATTCCTGCATTTTTTTGAAATTTATTACTGCACATCTTCCAAAGTACTGCCACTGAGGGACAGAGTAACTCCCTGCGTAAAGGTATATGAGACAGCTGACTCCAGGCATTCCTTCATTTCATTCACAGAGAGATCTGGCTTAATCGGTGTTGTTAAATCCTACTGGTCCAAAGCATTGATCTCAGTGGAAACATGGCAACTGTCTTCGCTTTCACTCACCTCTGGAATAGCCACCAATGAAGCTATGCACTTATAAAATAGCATTCCCCCCACAGTAATAATTCTTGGTTCTGTTCTCTAGTCAAATTCAAATCTCTATCTTCCACTAACACAATGGACCGTAATCAGATGACAGGAAGGGCTACTGTTCATCCCTGCTGCTGAAACTGTCTGCTATAGTCTCACATCCCATAAAGCCAGAAATAAAGAGGTGCAAGAGGAATTGTTCTTTAGCACTTACTCTGGGAAAAATCCCAGTAGCAAAACACAGTATAATTGAATATTAAGAGGTATTGCTTTACATCACTTCAGACTGAGGAGAAACTAAAATTCCTGGTTTTTATTTCCTAAGTGACTGTTGTATCCACCGAGCAACAGCATGGAAAGGGTAGTGCCAACACTTTCTGCAGCTTTTTCTTTATCCAAAAAGACCAAATCAGCATTCTACTCTCTAATGGCAGGTGCAGATGCCATTTAGAAGAGATTCCAGATTGTGAATGTACGTCTCTCTTAGCAGACTCAGCATTTTATAAGGAGAGCATTCCTCTTGTCTGTAGTGTGTATTTGTTACACCCATCAGTAGTCTTCATTACAAAACACACTCAAAACTTTCTCTTACCTTAAGCACTTAATATCTGCCTGTGGATGTTTACAGTTGAACAGAATATTAAATGTTGCATTTTGTGAAAATCAACATAAAGTATAAAATTCCTGGTGAAAACAAACAAACAAAGAAACAAACAAAGGCCCTAATTTTGCTAATGAATGTACCCCCATTAATCTCCTCAAATGTGGATCTGTAGCAGTGAATGGCATTGGATTCTGATGCAGGGATACATACTGGGAGATCTTCTTGCGGGACATAGCTCCCATCACAGCTAGGCACAAGCAGAAGATCTCTAAATCTACATGTCCTAAATCACAGAAAATCCATAATCACAGTCAATTTCTTTAAGTCCCAGATCATTTAAATGATATTGTTCTTGTAACCATGCCAAGTTGCCTTGAAACTCACCAACCTGCCTGTATTTCATGTACAGATCTGACATCTGAATGCATGACCCTTAGTGCACAGTATTGTCAATCTTGATCTTTGGATAATAAAAATTAAAATTATTTTAAAGTCTGTCTATGATACAGCTCCTTGCTAAATTTTCTTAGTTATGTTTACAGAAACTTTTAACAGCATTAGTATATTTTCCAGTAAATTTTCTGTAGAATGTATATGTTTAATATGATATTATTTAACGTAGCTTATGAGTATACAAGTAAGTACACAAACTCTCTGAAATTCGCGCGTGAAATTTCCCTTTCTGCTAAGAGAAATGCTCCAAGAAAATCCTCAAGGTGGCAGCACGGCCTCAGTATTTAAGCTCACACCCAACTGAAGGTAAACCAACCGAAAAACAAAGCGCCTGAAAACAAAGCATTGCTAAGGAGAACCTTCTTTTAAACAAATCTGTACCCAGTGGTAGAACAAATGCCCTACTAATAAATCCCATGGCTTTCCTTTGGGCCTGAAAATTTCCAGCTTTAAAAGTGACAGTGCCTTCGGGCATCCTTAAGCAAATGCTAAAAAATAGTGTGCTGTAACTGAAACACAGCTCGTGCTTTTTCTTATACTCAGGCATGAGGAAAATGGGTTTTACAGACCTTGTACAATAAGCAGGCATATGTACCCAATCTTATCTTTCAGACCCTCCTAAATATGGATCTTGTTACACAATCCTGCACTTGTGCAGGTATGATCATAGCTCTTGCTACTTCCATACCTCAGACAAATGGTCTGGTTAGCAGGGCATGACAGAAACATGCATTGTATCTGACACAAAACCTCCGCACACTCCATGTTACTTTATATACTCATCTTATACACTAGCTCTTCACTAATCTAAGTTGTCTGTTACACATAATATTGTTTAAATAAAATGCTAGCTAATTCAGTTTTAGCTATAATGAATACATGGACTGAAAGTGTGCAATATCCTGCACTCTGTTGTGTAGAACTAATCCTACAAATTGCTTTGAGTGTTGCAAGAGAGCATTTTCTCATGAATGCTTTTTATTATTGCTAATATGACATCATTTATAAACAAGGAAAACCGCCTACAGTATGTGCAGACATCAACAATGATGAAAATGGCTGGAAGCTTCCATTATTTTACTTTAACAACGTGTTCTTTGATATGCAGATCATCAAGCTAAATGGATATTTAGGTTCCAAGTAAACAGTTTTCATCTTAATCTGACAATTTCCAAATTTAGAAGTGATGCATATTCTAAAAATAATGTTATGATTTACATGCCCCTGGATGCTCCACTTTTACTAACAAAGTTGCACATTTGGTTACCTTAATGCTAATATCATTAATATCATTATTAAAGAAATTGGTTCATTTAAAACACTTAACAAAAATAAAACTTAAAAGATAGATATTCTTTTTTTCAGTACTACAGGTAATCTACTCTGAGAACCAGCTGTTTATAGGAAAATGTCACCCATGTTTCTTCCTTCCATATGCTTTTAAGAAAATGAAAACTGAAATCCATGCATTAAATTTTAAATTCATGATTTCTAAAGGTGATTCAGTTTCAGAAGGGCTTGAAAATAGCAGGTAGCTTATGCCACTAGGTGTTCAATTGGAAAACTTTAAATAAGGTACAAAGTCACAATTTTACAGTTGTCACTCTTGACTTTGGTGAGGTCTATTATGAACAAATTGCTACAAATGTAAATTCAGAGCCAACCTCTTTCCTTACCATAGAAGATGTATTTTAACAGAGCTCATCTCCAGAAACTATCTCAAAGATGGACAACAGCTGGTAAGAGACAGCTTGATTAAAGATGGGAAGCATAAAATCGGGCAAGGGATCTCATGTTTGAAAGCATTAATAACATGGTAGATAAGGAGAAATCAGTAGATGTTAATACACAGTTTGGGTTCTGATACACATTTGGCAGCCTCTTGCATGGCTGAAATATAGACAAGTTTAAAAAAAAAAAAAGAAAAAATAGGTGCTAAAAAAAAAAAAGAGTATAAAAATAATCATATAAACTCACCTAGACAACAACCTGCTTCACTTAATTATCTATGATTTTTTTTCTCTAAGGTTCAACAGTATATAGATTAATAGATGTGAATAGATGTGCAATTTTTTTGCCATCATATTAAAAAAAAAAAAAGAATACATGTAATCTGTGGCACCTTTCAGTAAATATCACTCCTCATCCTTCTGGTCTACATATTTCTCCACCGTATTTTTAGAATAGATGAATGCAATGGTGAGGTACCGAGATCTCTGAAATCCAAGATCTTACTATATTTCATAAGTTGCAGGGTCCTCAAATATTGAAGAAGTAACGACCACAGAAACACGCACCTAGTATATCAGGTTATTTACTTCCCTTTGGAAGAGAAATAGGCACATTATTGCATCCTAATGCTGCCAAGTTTCTATTTCATTTTTTTTCTGCTGATGAATGAGAACAGCATTGAGGTAGCGAGGAGGTTTCCTAAGAAGGTACAACATCTCTGGCAGGTCATTCAGGTGAGGTTTTGTTTTATATAGGTCTGAGGGACTTTAGTAACTTAGACCTGCAAATTGGGCCAACTACCTGAATTGTTTTTGAAAGGGAAGCTGCAATCTGCAGATATCTTTGAAAACAAACCCATGATCTGCTTTGCATAATGGAGCAGATATTTTACATTTCCACTTATTGCCCTCAGAAATAAAATAATATTCTACTGGAGAAGTTTCATGTTTCCACAGTTTTATTATCCCATTGTTGGTTATGTTGTTCAAACATGGGCAAACTGTTGGTACTGATCTATGTACTTCTACAATTGTTTATGCTAGAAATAATTATTCTTCCACTAATTCACTATGGGTGTGATTTTCAAAATTCTTGTTCTTGCTCACTAAGTCCTCACTCACTAAGAGGCGCTGTGAAAATCACACAATCCCTTTTATATGTCCTGTTATGTGAGGTTATACCTTTGTTTACAAGAAAAGAGTGAGTAATTTTTTTGTGCACTAATAAAGGGTATAAGTAACACTAATGTAGTTAAAGATCTCAGCATTAGATATCTCACTTTGAAGACTTGTAGAGTATAGCCTGTTAGTTTTAGCATTATACAGTTTTATTACAGCTTGTACATGGAGGATACAAGCTGAGGAAGACTACTAAAGGCATAAGTCTACTGGACAGCTAGTTAAGATTTAACCCAAAACCAAACAGATGACGTTAACATAAACCAGAGCATTATATCTACTTTAATCTAGCGCTACTTTCTTACTCTACATGATGTGATAATGTCTGCAACCTGACCAAAGATTTGATTTGTCACAGGAGCCAGGAGTACCACACCTTACATTGTACAAGTAAAAAAAATTAATAAATGCATTGTGCAGGACATCAGATTTTGGTGAGGCAAGGGTCAAGGTGCAAACAGATGCAGCAGAGGTGTCTTTGTGCCACTCTGGTTCTGAGCACTCAGGGAAGGCCAAAGCTCAGGTGCCTCAGCTTCTGTTCAGAGCTCTTCTAACTTGTTTTTACCCAACATCGACTATTTCAGCTGTCAAGGATAACTGTAACATAAACATCACAAAAACCTCTTTGCGTGGAAATTCCTTTTGTACCATACAGTCAGTCCTCTTCTCTTAACATAGCTATGAATGAACAAAAAGCGTTGGAGAAAGTACTTGCCTGTCTGGAAAATCTGTTTAATTCAAACAACGAACACGACAGTCCCACACCTGAGAAGCAGAGTCAATCTAAAAGAGGAACTTGAATATAGCTTTCTCATATCTCAGTCGAGCAACCTGCCTCCAAACTAGATTTTATTTTATTAAAGAATTATACCAGAATACCTTATTTTCATTTTGATGTGCAATAAAATTAAGTTCCAGTCATACTTAGATGTATTCATGAAATTCCTTTTTTTTTTTTTTTTTTTTTTTTTTTTTTTTTAAGAGAAAATGACAACATTTTTTAGCCTTAGCCTATCTGGCTGAAAATTCCCAAATCCTTCTATAATGTGTGTTAGAACTGTAGTGCAAGCCTTGCTCTTCCCACAGGTGAGTGCAGCTGCTTGTCCCATTGTACACACTGTTCTTCTGCTAAGGTACTGTGTAAACCTCTCCTGGGCATGGCTTCCATGCTTCTCCTCAAACATACTACTCTACCTCATGGGGCAAAATAATCCAGGCATGATGCAAAAAGTGGGCTTTCAGAATCATGTAGATAATATTTCATGCACCAAAATGCAATATTTTAAAAGAGAAATGACCAATTTATCAAGCAATACAGATAACTTTTATTCAGGGGTATAGAAGATATTCACCCAGCTTCTGCTAAAATTGCATCCTTCTTCTTTCCTCAGTGGGATTTTCCTACAACACTTCCAACACTTCTTAAAGTAGAAATAATTACGGATTTCTCCTACTTGTTCTGTAGTGACATTTTTATTTTTTATTTCTCAATTTTGCCTCCTGTGCAGCAAGCGCTTCACCTTCAACTCCAGAGGACTGCCTAAAGGCTTTTTCATTTAACTGCTGCTACATGCCGGTGCACAAATTGCCTGGCAGGGATGATGTGGAGTGATAAGGCCTACATCCTACAGCAGGAGATTTACCCATTTCTTTGAGCACACAGAGCCTGGCTCCATGTTGGATATGGGTTCAGGTTTTGCAGCATGTTGTACTGCTCCAGAGCAGTAGATCTTGCTGAAAATTTTAATGACTAGAAATCAGTGGTGATTCAGTTACAAATACTGAGAATCGTTGGAGTTTAGGAAACAAAAGTTTTACTACCTGTTTCAGTGAAATATGTTTTGAAGATTTTCTTTTCTAGGTCAGCATATACACGCTATTTCTCTTACCTATAACTTTTAATTTTGGCTCTGCCTAGGAGACAACAGAACAGCAGCATGCAATAAAAGTGAAAAATAATAGGTATAGTAATGGAGTAGCACTGTCTGCCATCTCTGTTTCCAGGATCTGGACCCTCCCATCTCCAAAATTACATATTCCAGAAAAAGTATTCAGATGCTTCTTAGTTTTACAGAGGATTTTGAAATATCATTTTGTCATCTAAAATACAACTCAGGGAGAACACTAATGCACTAAGTCAAAGAAAGTTGTGCTACAAATCCTACCTGAGGTCTTAATGTTCTATATTTCCCCCAAAGCTTTCCTTCTGTGCCCAGAAATCTTCATATTTCTCCCCTATAAAACAGTAAAGCTTCTTTACCACCCAGCAGCTACTCTACAAGCTATTAGTTCAGCTCAAAACATAGATCCACAAGCAGTGTGCATGGTTGTGCTTGATACAGTTTGGGCTATAGCATACCTCCCAGATAGTGTCCAGGATTCAAGAGTAATTGCTAAAAGTACTACTTGGCTTCAGCTTCAACTATTGTTTTTTTTTTGGTTTTTTTTTTTTTACAGATTTTCCCTGGCTTAAGAAGTGCTTTAGCATTCCATATTTTTCCCTCTCAAAAAAGTATTTCTGAATTGTCATCAAGTCACTACTCAACTTTCTTTTTATCCTGATTAATGGGCTGTTTTACAGCCAGTAGAAATTACATCTTTTCCTTCTCCATAGAGTATATTGCCATCACTCTTCTAAGTAAGTTTTCCCTTTAAAACATGAACACCAAAATTCTATGCCAGACTTCTACAGTATGCCAAACATAACACTGGCATGTAATCATTTTGTTCAAATGAAATAGTTGGAGGGGGAAGACGATTTGATTTAATCCCATCTCTAGATAGAAGCTTTAAATATTCCCTTCCATGGTTAGCTCCTCAGAAAGGTGAGGAAGCCTGGGTTTTGGTCCATATTGCCCAGAGGCACAATCCTATACTGCTTATTTAAAATTAAATGAAAAAAAACCAAACAAATGCAAACAGAATGATCAATGGATCAGTGACTGGAAACCTTGATTTACCTTTTCCAATAGGGATCTAATCAAAATGCTGCAGATGAAGGGTGTGAAGTGAATCATAGAATCATAGAATCACAAGGTAGGAAACAACCTGCAAGATAACCTAGTCCAACCGTCCTCCCATTACCATTGTTATCACAAGCTACTAAACCATATCTCGTAGCTCCTCATCCAGACGCCACTTGAACACTGCCAGGGATGGCAACTCCACCACCTCCTTGGAAGGTGCCTACTCACCTCTGGATCTGGCATTCATTTTAGCATGCTAGCATGCCCCAGTGGAGAAGTATCTTTTTCCTGCACTGAGACATTATGGCAGCCTCCTACAGAAAGGAGGGTTTTGAGCCCCTTAACCTAAAGGAGATCTGCCTACAATAAGTCACCTACTTGGTAGGCAAGTGTTCCAGTTATAACTATTAAATACTTTGGAGGAGTGGGCCGCTCTCCAGTGTTTATATAGGGACATTTCATTAACTTTTGAACAACAGAAGTTCCTCATAAATAACAAGGAACAGTCCCATGAATTTAAGAGAAAAATAGGAGTTCAGACAACTCCTATCCTCAGCACTGCTCATTAACAAGATTGATGCAGTTATCTGCTCAGTGCATCAGTTTTCGAGACCTTTGTTCGATGATATCTAGTTCTTCCTCACTTATAGGCAGGAAACCTATTTCTTTGAGCCTCTATCTTTTGAATTGCCTTCCAATGGGAAGGTATTCCTTGTATATCTTGAAATGAAGTCTCATGCCTCTCTTATCTTTAGTTTCTCTAAGCACACCTTCTTTCGCCACTGGTTCTGTCACTGGTATCTTTGGTTCTCTAAGCAACCACAAACTTCTACTCCACTGATGCATAACATCAATATAATGAAATCCAGAGTAGCATTACTTTAGATGTAGATATCCATCTTATTACATTAGAAAATTACCAGCTCATACTGGCATTCACCACAATGGGTTTTTTTTTGTTTACTACAGACAGATGTTGAAAATAAATGGTTCTTTGATTTGATTCTGTGGCCTCCACCAGGTACTATCTTGGGCTACATTAGATAATACATTAAGCCACGTGCATCCACGAAATAAATAATGGCATTCCCAAAAGACCAGCTTGGAATCTTCCTTTATGCGCACTGTCCTTCCTAAACAGATTATGACTGGGACCTTTAAAAGTCTATGTATGTGAACTGTCCAATCAGGTTTCAGAAAATGCCAATTACATAAAATTTCATTTCATCAGCCCAAATTCTTTCTTATTACTCAAAACTCTAGGATTAATACCAGCCATTACAAAGCTTCTTCCTTTTAAGCTCTTTTCCACCTTGAGCTTAGTTTGTTCACCACATGCTGAGTTAAACTCATGACTACATTTGCCTTTTTTTAAACTTAGTTTGGTGCTCTTATGGCTGCTTCTGATCATTTTCCAGTATGATTAACTATCATTGTGATCAGATGCAATCCATGCTGCTCTCCACATATCAGCCTCCTGGACAATATATCATATATAGCAGTGGTCCTTTACTGCCATCAAATTCGGCATCCAAAATTATCTATTTTTTTCTTCTCTAATGTGCATGATACTTGAAGAATAATTAGTAACTCTATTTTTTTCTTTCAGATCTCTTCCCAGATCCCTATAGTCATCTTTTAACCTCACAGTTCCTTGTGCATTCCCTTGTTACCACAGTGTTTTGTTGTCATTTGTACTGATTGACAAAAAAATTTATAACCCCTTCTACTCCTGAATTTTCTTCCCATTCCAATAGATATTCCAATACATAGTATGTTGTTGCCTTCATTTGCACTGATGATTTTTTGGCCAACTCTTTGTACTACGCTGATAACTAGAGCTTTGCAAAAAGTCACTACATGAAAATATTGTAGGTAATTCCAAACTTGTCTAGACATTCAAGTCAAATTAATTGAATAATTGAGCGAAAAGGAATAGTATATATTCAGACAAAATATGATTGCCAAAACTGTAGGAAACTTGAGACTTCATTTGTCTCATTGATTGCTGCTCTAATTGTAAACACTGTAAGTATGTCCATCCGTTGTTTTCTGAAGGAATTAGAATAGCCATTGTAGTGCCAAGCATCCCAATCATTGTGCTGTTTAGTAGTTTGTATAAAGGGTCCAACAAAAGGGCAACCTCAGAATATGATGTAGTCTGCAGCGGTGAAGGCATTCATCTGGATGGAGAAAATAACCGTTCATGTCCCACCTTTCTGAGTAGAGAGAAGCATTTAAACGACCTTTTAGCTGTGTGCTTTACCTGGACAGAATTGCAAGGCAGACTGCTGTCATTCAGGCTTGTGGAAACTGTGCGTTTGTCTTTATAAAGCATTTTTAAGCACGGATGGAGATCTGAACTTCTTCAGTTACTTTGAGGTTCTTCAGTACTACTGTTTTTCCAATAAAAATTTTTTCTTGAAATTTTTCTCCAAAATATTTTTAAAAAGTTAATTTGCTTTATTTTCAAAAGTTCTACACAACAAGTTCTACAGAAGTGGAAACAGATGTGTCTTCATTAATGCTGCTTTCCACCAGCAGTGATGGAGTTTGACTATTTCTTAGTCCAATGACTCTGTATTCATGACTCTTAATTGTTCCCTACAAATATCTGATATGTTTTCCCAGAACTTAGGGACTGCCTCTCAAAGTCCTTGGACTGCCATCCAAAGACTGAGCTACTGACTAGCACCTCAGGCTTGGTCAAAACAATGCAGAGTTCCCAGTGTAAGTATAAGAATTTTGACAAACCCATGCTTGTTCTTAGCAATACAGAGATAGAATTAAGATAGAGAAGTAACTTAGTAACACAATGTAATCCATTACTATAAGTTGATTTACATATTTCCATTCCTTCCCCTATATTTTACAGAACAGAGTTGGCTTCATTCCATCAAAGGAAAGTGCAAGAAGGGAAAGATTGCTTTACCCTTGCTAACACTCACTACCAACAGGTACACAGCAGATGTTCAATCTTAGCATCAACATTACAGACACACACACAAATCTCAAGTAGGTATACTTATTTCAATGCTGGTCACAATGCTCTGACAATAGTTTGTTATAAATCCTTTCACAGTCAGCCCAGTTTGGTTGAAGGTGTTTTTGTTGGTGGCTTCAACAGATAATTCATTTTTCCTCTGAATATGGAGGTGGAAATCTAACCTCCTTCCTTAGGCTTAAGTAATTATAAAACAAATAAACAAAAACAAAATCATTAAATTTTACTTGTCATTAGAATGCCCAATAGTAACAATTATAACAATGTATATAACCTCCATATATAACTTACGTAACTTTTATGTTTCAAGTTTCTATGAAAAACATAAAGTAATCCAACATTATCACTTTTTGAAAAACAGCTTGGTAGTCATCACATTAGTGAAGCATGCTTTACTACAGCTTTCAGTCCTGTCACTGACTTCAGCATCTAAGCCATGCAAAAACCTAGTTAAGCATTTTCCTGTCTGAAGATGTTACAAGAGCTTTCTCCCATGTGAGCTGTCCTGTCCTTCAGTAACTTTGAAACTCATCCATCAGCCTGTTCCTCCATTCTCAGTCTCACTCTGTTTCCCAAGTATGAGTGCCGTGTTTCCATCAGAAACAAGGATATATTTTAAAATTATCTATAAATATATATTAAAAATAAAGCTACACTTACTATTAATTACGTTTATAAATAACACTATGTAAACCTTGGATCAAAACATAATCAAACTGGCCATGGCAGGTGGGATCTACAGCCAAATATGTTGTAGCTTTTGTCTATATACTTTCTAAGAAAGACCAAAGGTTTTAAACTCTTAACATGTCAGCGGTGTCCTATGCAGAGTCATCATTTAGGTTCTTCAGCCTAGTTCCAAATCCAAGAGAGACAGGAGCAAGAAAACTAGGAAGGGAGTTGCCTAAAATTACATGCAACTACAAATAACGAATAAAAAGGTACACAAATGCACTGGCAAAGACCAATCTTGTTCCTTCAAACACCTTCAGGTATTTTCCTCCTGAGGCGTTTGCTGCAATCTGTAGGGAAAATTGAAGTTCACTATTTTGAACACTCCTGTGGAGTTAAGCACAAAAGTCAGGTCACTCTTTCAAAAAACTCCTTCAAAAACAAACAAACAAACAAACCAAGAAACAAACAAATGTGAAAAACAACAACAACAACAAAACCCCACACCTAAGACACTGAGTGTCTTAGGGAATGCTTAGTAGTTTGGTGATTAACTCAACTCAAGGACTGTTGAACTGTCTTCACATACATGCCTGACTGAGTTGAACCAAGAATTCTCATTTGTCAAGAGACTACTCTTGCCATCAGATCATTAGTTAAATAGGGGCACATCCAAAAGATACATTCCAATAACGTAAATTAAGCTGTTATTTAGAAAGCATACAATGATCAGAGCTTTGAGCTCTGCTTAGATCAGCACGCTAGCAACTTAAGAGTGTAACTTTTTAATCTTCTTTGATGAACATCATTTAATAAATAATGAGCGTTTATAACAGGGAGTTTGCCACTGAGTTCTTTCAAGTATCTCCTCTTCAGCATGTGGTACTTAGCAAGGTGACATGTAGTCTGAAAAAGAAGAGAGGTGTTGCACCATGAACATCAGTGTGTGGCAGTCAATTGATGGAAATTATTGAGTTGGGGATGAAGGTCAATGTCAGCGCATGAGAAATAATGAGAAAATTACTGAAAGTGTTCAGTCAGAGACCAGATAATGGACTAAATATGAGGGATGCTCCAAAAGTAATGCCTCCTATTTTACTGTGTTGGCCCATGACATCAGAGGTGGATGTTGGTGGCATGGTAGTAGAGGTTGAACCATCTTGCCAATATTTTGTTATATGCTGTTGCCGTGTGACAGATGGCAGCAGAGGGACAGTCTGACACAATGATGTCTGACATGAAAAGCACATGAAGCAAAAGTATGTCACTGAATTCCTCCAGGCGGAAAAAATGGTGCCCACTGGCATTCATCAACGCTTGCTGAGCATTTGTGGAGACCAAACAGTGGATGCAAGCACAGTGAGGTGGTGAGTGACGCATTTCAGCAGTGGCAACAGCAACAGTGGGTCACTTCCATTGGTGCAGATTTTTATGAGCACAGCACACATGCTCTTGTTTACCGCTGGGGAAAATGCAGAGTTAGTGGTAGTGACTATGTTGTAAAATAATGTTTTTCAGCTGAGAATTTGTTCTACCAAATTGTGTTACTGTGTTCTCTGTATCTGTTGTGGTTTCCATGGAAATAAACAGGAGGCATTAGTTTGGAGTGACTTACTTAGAAAAAAGGTACTTTAATTCATGAAAAGGATCTTGTAGACACCATAAATTGTTTTCTCAAGTTATCAGCTCAGTACTTCTCAGTGATTAAAAATTAATTAGGGTGCTAAGACTTACTATTAAAAGAAAGAATAGACAACAAAGCAAAAGAGATATTTAATGTGCCTTGGTGTTTTTGTTGCATCAAATGAAACAGGATACAGTCAATCCAGTACAGAGGAAGATGAAAAGGATGACAAGAAGAAATTAAACAGACCAGAACAGTTCAGTCTGGAAATGACTCAGCTGAGCAGGCAATAGATATGAGAAAAAAAATACAATATCCTGAATGCTGGAGAAAAGATGAATGGGAAATAATTATTCGATGTTTCACATTGCTCAGGATGTAGAAGACACCAAATAAAATGATTAATTAGCACGCATATAGGAAGCTAAAAGTTGTTCTTATTCCTATGCAAAAATAACATACAAGAAGTATAAAAGACATTAAAAAAATCAGAAAAAAAGCAGAGAATAAAAGTCTGTCAAGGGTTATTAAATTGCATGATTTTGATACCACTTGTAGCTGTAGATAACTCCAAATTTCAGGAAAGGAACTAGGAGAGACAGTGAGGGAAAGATCATTTTGTACTTCCACTGTTCCCTGCTGGTGACTGTCACAAAGTTAGATGGGCTTCTGCCCTTTCCCATCATGTTCACACTTATGTTCTTATATATTTGAATAAATGCTAGTTTTCAAACAATAAAGCAACTTCTGCAGGTAATGTGTTGAGAGCCAGTAAAACATTTAGGACTCCAGTGCCTGACTCAGTTTTGTGTAATGGAAAACATGCTACAGATTTGGAAATATTAATGTTATTCTATTGGCCTCTTTAAGGCAAATGAAAATTAGTAAAAATGTAAAAAACAGTGGATATTTGTATGCACTAAATTTGAAAAGCCCTGCAACTTTTCATTTCAATGTCTTTCAAGTTAAAAGAAGAAAAAAATCACAGAAACAAGAGTTTCAGACTCATCTGATAAGCTTCTTTGAAAAGTGTAACTGTGATTACAAACTTGATTAAAAAAATAAATTATTAGTATCATGCGTCAAACCTGAATTGGATTATTTCTCTTTCCTTCCAGCCAAACTAGTGGTGCATGGACATATTGTCTCTCTTCATTGCTAAGGCTGAAACGCCCCAAATCATTAAGCTCATTTTCATACAAATACTTAATTAGACCAAAAACTCATACCAGAAATATGTGGGAATATTTGCTATTTTGAAAATGTTCCTTAACAAAAGGATATTAAGAGAAAGGCAACAAATAACTGTCAGAAACAATTTTATGTCACATATGACTTGTAAGAAATTTAGCACTATGGAAAATGTAGCTCTATTGCTAAATTCTGAAATTATTGAAAGCAATTATTTCGGTGATTACTTAAGAAAAAGAATTGTTTCCAAATAGCGTGTCTGGTATGGAAATTATTTGCTAGTTGAATGTTGCTAAGAAAATTATGCAACAAGCCTCAGTTTTCCAATTAATTACATCCTTTGAAAGTTTTGATGGTCAAATATTATTTCTAAAGTGTGTATCAAATTAAAAGTTAGGAAGATATTTTTTTCCATAAGAATAAATATTATTGACATATTGGTTATACATCCAGTTACTTTTATTTTTACTGTAGACTTACTACCCACATTTCTTACAACTTCTCTTTTTATAACTGGGAAAATGATCCACCCAGTCTAGAAAATGATAGCAAGAATGTGACATGTTACTTCTTACTGTGAGTGAAAAGTTATTTCTAAAGAATAGTAAAAAATCTGTGGGTTTTGTTGTTAATTTTGTAAATGCCAATACTTTCCAGTGATGGACAAAAACCTATGAAAAAAGATTCAAACTTAATTTTACTTAAATAGCTAGGGCATCTCAAAAAGGTAAACAAATACTCTTCTGTGGCATAACATTTACCACAATATTTCTTAAATTTGGCATGCTTGTATACCGCAAGTCTGTATTTATATCTTGTCATGGTAAATGTTTACATTTCAATATGGAATTTATTTATAAAAATTAACCGAAAAAAGGAGTTGAGAGTGGGTAAAAGCATATGGGGAGAAAGTGAGATATAAAAAGAAAACTGAGCTTTTCTTAGAGAACAAAAAACAAGATGTGAATTTAACTGCAAAAATAGCATAACGCCACATGAATAGCACAGAATGCAAAACACACAAGTGGAAGGTGGAGAGGCAAGGCAGGGTCCTGAAGAAGGCCATTCAGATTATAAATGGGTTTAGGTAAGAGGAGAAACTGGAGCAACTATAACCTATCTTAAGCACGTACTTAGCAAGTATTGAAATATCTCTACTGAGTTCTGCAGACCTGAGCACTGGAATCAAGCTCTTGGCTGCTGGAAAATGTAGCATGAAGACAGCATAAGGATTTATTCAAACCTTAAGTACTTATTGAAAGAGAGCATTTTTTTCATTCACAAAACCATCCCTTGGAGTACAATCCTCTTAACAGCTTGGAATTCTACTTTTCCATGATATATTTTGGAACCAGCTTTTAAGAGGCTTGGTAAAAAGCCAAAAATCATATTTGGTTGAGGATTCTGGGAAAAAAGAAAAGTCCTTCCATCTGAATTTGGAAATAAGATCTGCTTAGAAATTTCCCATGGAGAGGAAAATCAAAACATGATTAATATTTATACAATCAAAATACTTTGTTCTGAAAATTTCATCTCAGTTATGGTTTCTAGTCGTACTAGAATAAAGAGAACTTGATTTCACTGTATGGGAACCAGGATGCTCAGGTATCCATACACTCGGCTTTATGGCAGGAAGCCAGAAATACCAGAACTCTCTGCTAGATAAACTGGAAGGGAGTCAGGCTGATCTCAACAGGAGCCCATGTTCAGCTTGTCTATTTTTTCTTCTTTACAAGCAAAGCAAAACAAAAACCTGGGCAAATAGTCTATGGCAAGGCACTGATTTAATAAATTTAAGGATTTATATTTCAAGTGTTTTTAAGTCTTCTAGATTTTCAAAAGCTTTGATAGCCACACTTCATTGAGGTCAAGTTTTGCTTATTCTTAGACTTTATTCAAGTCCTGAATAATTTTAGTCTATTCAAAACACAGTCATGCTAATCATTCTTATTTACAGAGCACAAAAACAATGATGATGTTAATATCATCTTACTGACTGTCCTTTAAATGAATTCCCTCTGTAGGTCCTCCAGAGTCCTACAGTCATACTAGGTCTGAAGAAAAGTGGGTAAAACAATCTGGAACTTTTTAGAAGGAAGTTCAGGTTCTGTATTTTCTCCTAGAACTTGTCAAGCCTTTGGTAATATGTTGTTTGATATATAATCATCTTTTTGGAATCATAGAATCACTCAGGTTGGAAAAGACCTTAAAGATCATCAAGTCCAACTACAACCTAATCACACTACCCTAACTCTAACAACCCTCCGCTAAATCATGTCCCTGAGCACCACATCCAAACAGATTTTAAACACATCCAGGGATGGTGACTCAATCAACTTCCTTGGGAGCCTATTCCAGTGCTTAACAACCCTTTCTGTAAGGAAGTGTTTCCTAATATCCAATCTAAACTTACCCTGGTGCAATTTGAGGTCATTTCCCCTCGTCCTGTCACCTGCCACCAGTGAGAGGAGACCAACCCCACTCTCGCTGTAAGCACCTTTCCGATATTGGAAGAGAGCAATGAGGTCTCCCCTCAGCCTCCTTTTCCCCAGACAGAACAGCCCCAGTTCCTTCAGTCTCTCTTCATAGTGCATATTCTCCAAGTCCTTCACAAGCCTTGTTGCCCTTCTTTGGATCTGCTCCAGCACCTCAGTGTCCCTTCTGTACTGAGGTGCCCAAAACTGAACACTTCTTACTATATCAGTAAGAAGAGAGATAATTTAATTGTTTTAATTACATAGAATTTTATAGTTCTTAGGACTAAACTTGGACTCAGGACAGAGGTTATTGTTCTCCCGAGAGTTCTGATGCTGAGAAACCAATGATACTTCAGAATCTAGTACAAATTGCCTACAGTCATACTCTTTCCATAAGAACCAATAAGGAAAGCTGTTAAACTGGCTAAGAAAGAACAAGCTGAGCAGTTGAAAATGTTACGTCCTTGTGGACCTGAAGAACCTCTCAGAGGCTTATTTCATGACTGCATGGTATGACCTGAAAACACAGAGCATAATTTGACAGAGTCCCACTGAAGTCCTGGCATTTGCTCTCTGTCACATAGGTAGATAGCCTGATTCGCTTTTTCCTTCTCCTTTCCAGCAGGATGATACCAGGCTGAGGCTTCTTGAGGGCTGTAACCAGGAGAGGGAACCTGGCTGGCAGCCCCGTGCCTGTGCCCAGATAGGGAAGCAGCTGAGTTCACAAGGGAATGCATTTGGATTTATGTAGCCCTATTGCCACTGGTTTGAATGATAGCCTACCATCTCCTTGGCTGGCCAGGGTAGCAGGTGCCGCAGCATTGCTTTTGTTGTCCATTGTAGCGGCAGTTATTTGTGTTGGCTGTGGGAATGGCAGCTGCTCAGTTTGCAGGAGCAGAGGTTGGGGCATAGCTTTGTAGATGGTCAGGAGTAGCTGACACAAATCATTACTATTATAGTGCATTGCTGTCTTCTGCCTTCATACCGCCATTATTCATAGATAAAAAGATCCAAGGACAAAAGTCAAGATGGATTTTTGCATACTATTGATCACATCAAATACAAAAATTAAGCTGAATGCTCAAATGCCCTTGGCTATAATTTTTGCTCATTTGTTCTTCTATTTGCATAGACTAATAGACTAATGTTCTCTCTTAGTTAGCAAATAGTGTAAATTATATAATATTTGGTCATGATTTATTTTCTCAATCTGGAGTCCTTCTTTTATACACAGATTATCCCAAGAGGCCATTTACAACCATGATTCTATGGGCTGTAATCACAGCTCTAAGAATGCTAACATGAACTTCTCTATTTTATGCTGAATATTCACCAGCATCTGCTATGGGATTAATACAAAAAGATTCTGCCACACATGGCAGCCAATCAACAAACAATACGTTGATATAGTTTGAGGTTATCCCTTCATCGTCCATGCGAAATCTGTGGTGGAAACATCTCCAGGGGTTTATATTACAGTCTTCAGCTTCCCAATTTACATTTGGCCTTTCATTAACTCTTTCTGTTTTACTATTATATTTTTTCATTAGTGTACAAATATTATATGGATATTAACCAGAATTTCCTCCTACTTTCTTTGGCAGTTTAAGCCTACAAGGATGAGCATCTTTCTATCTTCCAACTGGATCTCTCTAATTTGAAATTGTTCTGTTAAGTAAGGTAATGTACAGAAGAATATGCATTGTTTTCTTATTTTGACATTATTTTTCTTCTGCATTTACAATAGAAGTATTTAGATTTCACTCATTCAAATGCAACACAGTTTTCCTCCTTTTTTGAATTAGTTTGCCTCAAATGCATTTTTTAGTATGCCAGTTTAAGATTTCTTTTTAAAATTCCTTTTATTATGCTGCCTTATAGAAGTAGATGTACACTGATCTATTTTTTCCACCAATTCCCAGTACAACATTTACTGTATCCTTTATTTCAATGTCTTGCCCCACTCTCTCCAGCTGGACCCTTTTGTCTTGTGTAGAACTACAAACAGGTTACAAGATAGACATATATTTGCACACACTCAAGATTTAAATTCTCTCACTGGCTTTACTGGGAATTGAAAGTGCTAAGAGAAGCCAACTGTACCTGAGTCACTTAATTATAATCTGTAATTATCGTAGCAGTGGAAACACACTTGCTTCCTTCTAAAAAACTACAAGATTGGAAATTTTTTCCTTAGCTTTTAGCTATTTAAAATGTAATCATAGGATGTAATGTACTCATCATATTTTACAGTTAATAAAGAAAAAGAGGCATATAGAAACGCCAGTTCACTGCACCTCAAGATAGGTGTCTGTAGTAGGTAAGACTGTTTATCATGTAGTTGTACTACACTCTGTGGTCTGTGTTTCATAATGGTTCACTTTTCTGTCTCTAGCTTTGTCACACCTACTGACTTTCTCTAACCCATTTTTTGCTTGATGTATACATTTTTAAATATTTCTTTCGTTTTTCAAACTACAGCGAATGAGATTTTTTTAGAGATTATACCCATCCTATTGTGACTAAAAGAAAATTCTATAGAGAGTATTAAATAGACATATTTTGACACAATATTGATTTTATATACATTCCCATTTAGCAGTAAAATTAGATTTGGGTGAAAGTTTTCCATCATAACTAAGAAGTTGAAGTTCAGAATTAATGCTGTCCCAATTTAGGCATATTAAACATTGATATTCAGAAAGAAATCAGATTTGAAATTATAATATGCATTCAAAACAAAAAACGTGAAGGGCTTTTGTTAGAATTTGAAAAAGCTGATTATCTGAAAGACTGTGCTGATGTGTGTTCTTATCTCATTAAAATGGTTGGCAGGAGTATAAGTAAGGAAGAAACTGTAAAACTATTAGAAGGAAAGAGAAAACATACAATAATACATACATTGCACTGAAAGTAATGCCTTCTATTCATTTCACCTCTTTCCTATTCCAAAAAGACAGGGTACATCACTTTACCATCTTTAACATTCTCTTCAGTGGGGAATTTGCATGTCACCCCTCAGTGCACTGCTGTTTTGGCTAAAGCTTGTGGCTAAAGCTTATATCTCATCACTAGTAATGATGCAATCCAGGAAACTGTCACCTTCAACCTCGTATTGGTTCTATGGTTCCTGATAAACCTGCATATGATGTTCCTGTGTGAGCATTTGTGATATTCCAACATTGCCACCATTGTTTCCAACACACTGAAGCCAATATTCAGTTCCCTTGCCATAATCTGCTCATCCATGGATGAGCTGATCGAGATGCTCTTCATTTTGTGGTCTGACAGCTGTGCGTGGCCATCCAGAATATGGTTTGTCTTCCACGTTGCTGTCACCACTGCTGAAACGCACCACATCACTGCGCTCATATCCAACTGTTTGGTCTCCATAAACGTTCAGCAAGAAACAATGAAGGTCAGTGGCTCCATTTTTTTCTGCATGGAGGAATTCAGTTTCACACCTTTCCATTATATACATTTCCACATCAGACACCATTGATTGCCCTTCTGCTGCCACCTGGTGAACGGCAACAAAATTTAATGGAATATTGGTGGGAAGGTTCAACCTCTACTGCCACACAATCAACATCCACCTTTGACATTGTGGGCCAACATAATAAAATAGGAGGCATTACTTTCGAAGCAGCCCTCATATAAGTTAAAGAAAATCAAATGTAAGAGGTCACGAAGGGGAAAAACAGAGCCTATGATCTGGATCCAGTTATCAACCCCTAAAGAAAATAATGAGATATTATTACTTTTAACATGCTGGAATGAGTAGAATGAGAGCATTTCTAGCACTGTTTATTTATCTCAAAGCTAGGTCTGAGGGGAAATTCTCTGAGAAAAGAGAGGACTGGAGTAACCTAACAGGAAAATGTAAAAGCTATCATTGTTGGATGCATCTCTATGTTTATATGAGCAAATACTTAGTTATATTTGTTTCTAAACCAGGCAGAATTTAGGAGAACGCACAAAATAGAGATCTACTCACTAAAAATCTGCCTCCAAAACACTCGGGGAAACTTCTATTTTGAAATAAAAAAGAACAAAAGTAAAGATCCTGCCCCTGAACAAACTAGTTCTCCTGTTAGCTATTCAGTTTTCTTCATTAAAATTTTTCCTTCCAACTTCTGAAAATAAGAAGTAATCTGAAAAGAAAATGAATTCTGTATGGCTTGAGCCATATTTGAGCCATTTACTTGGAGTTACCTGCAACTAGCGAATTAATTGGAGAGAGTGCAGTGAATTTTGAACAGCTGTGCTCAGGTTCACCCCTGGTGCTGTTCAAACTGAAATTCCTTCACCCTCACTCCCAGAGGTAAACCCATAACATGAAGTATTTACACTGAACCAAGGGCAATGTTGAGTGAAATCATGTGGGCATTTTATTTCTTATTAAATGCAAAAGAATATGCAAAATAACTATTTCCCTTTCTCATGAAATAATATGAAATTGTTAGTTTGACTATAACTTTCAATGAAATACAAAGGCAAATAACAAGTGAAATTGTACTTAAAATCCTAGGGGAGAAGTCTGCTAAGAAGGTGATAAAAGCCCTCATGCAGCTTGTTCAAAGACTTAAAAAGAAACTACACTTAGAGTTCTCAACATAACAGGGAAGAATAAGGAAAATAGTCTAGCTGAGTGAGAAGAGGCTGAGTAGGAGCCAAGATACCATTTTGCAGTTAAGTTATTCAGTTTTAAGAACTGAGAAACATCAGAGAAGTTTATACGTACCTGTTGCCTATCATTCTTATTCTGCTCAATAATACTGAGATGTTAATCCCTGTGATGTGATTTCCATTTTACCATGTGCAGGGAATTTAACTGTAACTTAAGTTATAATTCAGCATGTCAGATCAATGATGTCAATGAATGCTGATTCCTCCCAGCAGCATTTGTTTCTATTTCTGCAATAATGAAGACAGGTGGAATCATTTGATGATGTCTGTTGGGAGAGCCTTTATAAAAGGCTAAGCTGAGCTGGAGTAGGGTGGTATGCTTGGTTATTTTTCTGATAGTGATACAAATGATTTTACAGCACTTTGCAATTAAGTATTTTATTTTATTTTATTTTTTAATGCATTAACATTACGAGGCAAAGATGGTGATTGTTAATAACATACGCTTATCCTAGGTACAGAGTTATCATACTGTGTTAACTGTGCTACAAAAATGTAAAATTAAAAAAGATTAAGATTTAACCTACAGGTTATTCAATTTTACTTCTTGAAAATCTATGCTTTGAATATTTCAGTATAAAACAGATCTTCTACATCATATCACACTGAAATAGATATCCACATTACCAGATCTTAAAATCTACTCTGTGCTAATGAGGATAGCTGATGCTGCTTTTTCAATCCTGTTTCTTTTTGTTTTCTTTTCTCCCTCTGTTCTCTTCCTTCATTTGATGCCTTCCATGTTACCTTGTCACAGAGCTCAAGCAGAGAGGATTTCAACGATTTTCTGAAACTTAAGGACCTGGGAACGTGGGAAAATGTGAATTTTCATAAGAGCAACATTGCGGAATTTAAGACATGAGAAAGACAGAAAATAAACAAAGTTATAGCATCACTAAATACAAAGTCAAAGATGTGGTAGTATACTAGTGTTAAAGGAAAAGTAAATATATATTTGAAGTTAACCACTACAGCAAGCTGATGACTTGAAGAAAAGAAAGGCTTTTTCACATCTATTTCAGGGCTCATCTCCTATGTGTTTGAATTGCTTCGGAGGTTGTTTTTTTTTCTTCACACCTGCCCTTTCTTGTGTCAATTTGATGCTGAAAGGATCCAAGCTTTTAAATAACTGATGAATGATTTTCTCAGGTGCAGAATAAACATTAAAGAAGTGATGTGTTTTACATTAAAATAGCATGTTTGCATAGGGAAATTTACACTCACAGGTTCTGTCTGTGTAAATAGATATGCATGCAAGTGTCCAAAACTTAAGTGCTCTAAGCTACATGGGACATTTTCATTGGTTGGTTGAGCCCCCTTGAGTTTCCAGCACAAACTACTGCTGTATTTGAATGCAAAGCTTTCTTTCTGTCTGCAATTATATATATATCTTTTTGAAATTGGTTTTATATTTTTGCCACTTACATTCAGTATCTCCAGTGTTTGCAGAAAATCAGCACACAAACCCACAATCATATCTTGATACGATCACGTAAATTTTTAAGAAAGTATCAATGGAAAAATTTTGTATCATTCATTGAGCTCCTTTTAATTTTATTCTTGCAGAAATGCCCTTTCATTTCACTCAGGAGAGGAGAGATCGATCAGATAGCTGCAGATTTTCATATACTTTTTTTACTCCAAAGTGAGCACTATGAGCCAAGAGGCTATAGGCTAGAAACTCTGGAGAGTTACTTCTCTATAAATTAAGATTTTTGACGTATTTCTTTGTTAGTTTTTAGGTAGATACACTGACTACAATGGCCAAACAGCTCTACAGAACACATAGCTGAAAGTACCGATGCAAATCTACAGATAGAAAAGGGCATGTAGATGTTGAAAATGGAGATGTATCTCCAAATCGAATGGACAATATTTTATAAAGACTTTAAGCTTAAGATAGCTCATGTCCTAGCAGTTGTTCCTTCTGCGCTGTTAGCATCAGAAAACTATCTGATCTACGATTGAATGCTGCTCATTTATATGAAAAACCCTGTAAAACATTTGATATTTTCTAGGTCATAAAGCTGCTTCTGGCCACAAGTGGTACATCTACATCTGAGGGCAGGGTGGTGAATAAGATCGCTCCAGTAAGATCCCATATGCTATATTGGTTGTAGAAGACTTGCTTGGATCAAGCTGAGGTGGGAGCTGTGGCTTTATAACACAAGTTCTCATATTTGTTGGGGAAAGCTGTAATTTGCCTCACTCTGAGCAGTCTGTATGTGGTCTTCCTGTTTGAACCAAAGAAACAGCACAACTCCCAGATGGAAAAAATATGTGGCTACCTCTACCCAAGGCAATTAAGAAAGTGTTACCTCTTAGGTAAAGTTGAAAACACAATTAATTGCATTAAGAAAAGCCAGGCATGGAGCTGAAGGACATCTCATGTACTCTCTAAAGCTGTACATAAATATGGCTGCATACCTCAGTGCAATTTTATCTGAATGAAATGATTTGTGTTCGGGCAGCACAATAGGCAGCCAGTGTGTAAACAGTCTCTTAACATTTTGCAGCCCATTATATTTTGCTGCCCAAGGCAACCTCCTGCTCTGTGTGGTTATACAGACCTGCTTTTATTTTCTCATGTTGTCAGATATGAGCCTATATATCACTCCCTTCAAGAGAGGTTGGACTCAGCATTGTAAGATGTAACTTACCATCAGCAGCTGTGGTGGCAGACAGCTACTTAGGGATCCTGCTGGTCAGTAGAAGGTTACTGGGGAAGAAGCAAAAGGGAAATAACACCACAAAATAGACAAAACATTTCAATAATATGCTTTACTAACTACTTTCATTTCTATGAACAGGGTGTGTGGGCAATAAAAGTCTATTTCCCATACCCCATGCCTGAAGTGCCATTTGCAAAGAACTATTCAGTAGTTCTGAGTGATTTCAAATATGTTTTCATGTCAGCAAGTCCATTTTGGGGATTAAAACTTCCTTCCCAGATGGGCAAGCATTTGGTACTTCCCAAACCTGCAGTCAAAAGGATTCTGAATGCAAACACGAAATTGAAAGAATGAGCAAGCTTTGGTTTGGACAATAAAATAAGCAGATTAGCCAAATGACACAGTCCTTGTGCTTAGAAATCTTGAAATCTTTACAGGGAAGTGGCTGTTAAAATGAATCATCTGGTAATTATTAACACATGCTGGTAAACCACTACTATCCGCTGTTCTAAATGCAACAAAAACATGGTATCTTAAGATGTGTGAACTGATATTTAATCCTTTTTCATCTTGAATCATGCAGCAGAAGTGTCATAGCATCTTCTCTGGGAGATATTGATATATAAGAAAAAAACAAGAGAAAGGCAAATATTATTATGAAGAGGTGTTTTATTGCAATCTGGGGGAGAAGTCTAATATATGTAAGTAGGAAGGTGGACACATTAGCATCCTACAATCTTAATATTAATTAATTTAAGAAGTTTTACCTAGGCTTCAGCCAAATCTCAGGATCCTTTGGGGTGTGCTTGCTGGGAGGAAAAATTGCATCAGCAGTGTCTGGGATGTCATCTTGTTTGTTTCCAAAAGAACCCAGCACTAATTCCTTCAAGACAGCAAGAACCAAGCAGCAGAAGAGCTTCCATACTTGCAGTTCTGGCTCCTTTTAAGCCTGCACTTAGCCTGTCAGCCTTTTCTCAGTGCCACACAGGCTGTGCTTTGTGTGTATGCACTGTTCTTCCTACTGCAACATCATTTCCCCTGTTTCTGTATGCACAGAGACATCTGTTTTAGTGTGATCAATTCCCATCCTATGGGTGAAATGACTCAGGGCTGTATCACTGGAGGAGCTACTGTGGGTACTTACTAGTTCCTCCTTTTACGCTCTCTGTTCAGTAAAGGAACTCAAGGGCTTCTTCCACTTGGTTTAAAATATTAAGCACTGCAGAAGCTTTGACTATTCTGTTAACTTTGACTAAAAATCCTCTTTTTCCAATTTTTTAATGAACTTGTAATTTTTGACTACTTCTGTTTTCATGTGCCCAAACGACTGTATTTTGAAGTCTGTTTGGTGCATATTGTTCCGTCAAACTATGTGCCCATCAGACATTAATAAGTTTCATACTGGATATGCAAGAACTTCAGCACTAAAAATGAGTTCTTGGTTTTGAAAATATTTGTTGTTGTTTTCAAAACTGCTGGATTTTCACTAAGGGCAAAAAAAATATATTTTCTTCCAAAGCTGGAAATGTTTTTGAGTTAACAGACTCTACAAAACCATATCATTTGAGACTTTTAACTTTTGTCTGATGTTTCTGGTTTAAGAATTACATGTTATTTGCCTCAAGCTTTCCAGATGGTCAAATACCCTCAATAATTTCGTATTCGAGGAAAGGATTTCTGAATTATTTGTTATTAATTACATTCCTACCGATAATTCCAAAGTGACTTTTTTCTGTTCTTCTTTCTTTGCTGGCATCAAAATGCATTTTTTTTTTTGCCACTGACTTAAGTGTGAACAGGACTTTCTTGTCTTCTGTAAATTATTTTTAGCTCTGAGTAAAGAAATGACTGTCAAAGGAGGGACGGAGGGAAAGGATGGAGGGAGGAAGGAAGGAAGAAAGGAAGTAAGAAGGAAAGAGGGAAGGAGGAAAGGAAGGAACCCAGACAAATAAAAGGTGTCAGAACACATAATTTTAAATTATTTTATCAATAACCCTCCACCTCACCACCTCTCAGTTTAACAATAGTATGAAGCCATAGAACAATTAGCAGCACTCCATGCACATTCTCAAAATTATACAGACATCTAACTCCCTTGAAAACATACTATTTAAAATATCTCATATTATTAAAGTCACCTCTAAACTTCACACTTGCTAAGTTTGCATGTGAGTGCTGTGCAATTTAGGACAAACATGTCATGTACATCTGAATTTTCCGAGGTTGTTACGTTGACCAAAACTTTCATACCTTCAACAGAGTGTGTGTGTGTGCATCTGAGTGTGCATGTCAGTTTTATTTCCTTTCTGCTACTCTTGGAATGAAGAGTCAAGGGAGCCTGTGTAAATACAGTCCTACTTGCCATATTGGATCAGGAATAAACACTGCCTTTCAGTCTTCTGACTGGAGCACTAGTTTTGGCTTTAATTACTATAGCAACTAGAGTCAACCTATTCACGAAGTAGCTGGCAGTGCTTCAGGACACTGAAAATCTTTTGAACAAATAAAAGATATAAAGAACAATTTTCTCAAAGCAATAGCAGCAGCCTTCCTAAGAGACTGCTGCAGGAGGCTGAAAATTTTTCAATCAAATCTGTTTTTAGGGGAAAATAGATTTTTTGGGGGATCCTTGAATGGTTTTTGTGTGTGTGTGTGTGCGCGCTACTCTTCTCTTTTGTAGACAGAATTTCTTCTCCTTTCCAAACTCACCATGGCAGATACTTTTAAGGCATACATGTGATATCACAGTGTACGATGGTCAGGAAGGTGGTGTAGGAGAGCTTATGCACAGAACAGATGTGGCGCAATTTCCATGGAATGCCACAGTACTTCTGAATCCAAGTATGTAATAAACTAAATAACTGTGGAAAAAAAATTCAGCACAAAAATCAGTTTAAGGCTGAGTTCTTCAAACATAATTAATGCTTTTGTGGTTGTAACTATGACAGGAGTTGCATTTCTCTCACTTATTTTAGCAGAAGAGCTCATAGAATCTCTACCAGAGCTGGTAGAAGGCCTGCTTTTTTTCCTCACTGTTCATTCCTATTTTTCAGGTGTCATACCCTAATCTGTTCCTCTGTGGCCGTCCTAGTGGTTGTGCACGGTTAAAAAGCAAGTCTGTCAGCATAGCTGAGTGGGTGGCAAACTGCAACACAGACATGGAAACAAGCAGCCAGAGTGAAGTTACTCTTCAGTTTTGCTTATTATAAAACTACACCCTAACATGGGAAGATCCTCAGCCTTGGACTGAGTCTCTGTTCCATGGGTACTACTATCTGCAGCAAAACCTTTATGAAATTGTAGTATTTTCAGTTTGCTACTTTCAGTGATTATTTAGGCAAGGCATTCAAAGTGGTCTTTTCCTTCCCCCACCCCATCCCCCTTTTTTTTTTTTTTTTAATATTCACAATAATTTTCTTGCTATTTCCATACATTTTTTTGCACTACTTGGATATCTAGCATTCCCCCACTTCCTGGATTTTCACATTAATATTTCTTGGAGAACTATTGCAGAGACAGGAGGAGTGGTCAAGCCATGGTTGGGATCTGAGGCTGACACATCATTTACATGTGGAAAAGATGCTGTAGATCTCCCTGAAGCCAGGGGGACCACTCATTACTGCCCAGAGACTCCATATCATATACTCTCATTTACACACATGCAAATGAGTTTTCTCATTGTCCATGAGTTTCAAGCTTCAAGAGTGCCACAAATAAGACATATGTAGATTACTGAGAAGAAAAAAGCTTTATTTACTGGGCCGAACCAGCCCGTAAACCATCGACATTTACTACTAAACGGTAACATTTGCCACTCAGTGATTTTTTGTAGTGTTGAGGCTGAAGTCAAAGCACAGTGCTTCATAGCAGCCACATGAGGATAGGCTTTTTACAAAATGAAGAAACCATGGCATAGTCATCTGATAGCAAGCCTTTGATAAAGATAAGAAGGATACTCACAAGTCCTGAAACATAATGTTCCTGCAGATGTCCTGAATGAACCTCTTCCTAATGCAAACATTTTTAAAACAAGCAGGGGAGAAAAAGTATCCTTCAGAACAATACTAAAGTTTTTGCTCCATGCATACATCGCACTTCATCAGAACTGCCTATATTCTAAATTAGCCAGGGACCACTTGTTCCTTTGTACTATGCTACTGGAGGTGAATTCACTTTGGAAAATTTAAAACATATGGGAGAAAAGTGCTTTTTTTATTCTTTGGTCGGTTCCCTTTTAGAGATGTGTCTAGCATGAATTTTATTACCCTCATATCTCTCATTTTTATTATGTTTAGAAACAGCTAGGCCACAGAGGAAGAGACTGGTTCTCTGATGTGCTTTCCCATCGCTTCCTTGTTCCCCTTTGTTCGTATAACATTCTTTTTCTATGACAGTGTTCTGAACCTCTATCATTTCCACACTCCAGATTCCAGATCTCTGTCACATTCCACCTTTTTAATTCGTAATAAAACACTTGCCTTATATCAGTAAGTCGTGCTGGAGTCTTTATTGCTTATTAACACTATAGGCAATCATTCATTTCTACATTTATTGCATTTATATCCTTCAACAGAGTACTTATAGAATCAAATGAGAATTGTTCAAAAGAGCAATACTGTTACAAAAAACAATCAATGAACAGAATACTTGTGTAGAGATCACATAAAATTGTTGGTTGTACAGTGCTATCTTCAACATCAAACTTTTCAGAAAATAACACTCAGTTTTTATATGTGCAGAATACCCCACAGCTTTTCTCTGTCTCTACCAACCCTATTGCACAACTGCCTCCTTGACCACCTCTTTGCTGCATCCAGTCTGAAGGAACAATGTATAAGAATGCAGTGTTAATCTCTGGCACATTTAGAACTATAGTCCATCTGTTCCTATGAAGGAAATAAAAGTTTTATTTCATTTACCAGAATAAGCATCAAGCCATCGTGGTGCTGACCACAACAGAATAATTCAGCTTGAAGGAGATTAGCATGTCAATACTTATGGGTATTCTTTTCTGCTGAATAGAATTTTTCCTTCTTGGTCAGAAAAATGCTGATCAAATTAAGACTTCTATATTTAGGGCCTTCCATTGGAGAGAAAAAAAAGGAATCTTCAAAGAGCAATTCAGCCTGCCTAACATCTGACCTGTCCTTGATGGTCCTCATTGGTGCCCATAGACCAGACTCCTAATCAGGCAAATATGTAGACATGATGGAACAAAGCTGTTTTCCAGCTTTTGAATAATCCAAAAGAGGAAGCTGAGGATGGCATTATTTATGGTTTCCCTTCTGGCTAATGTTAAATTGTTTTGTGAGATTATTTTCTTATGAGGTCTCTGAAAATTCTAGGTGCAGTTGCATCTTTCACTGTGCTGTTTTTATTGTCTCTCAGATTTGCCAGATGAGGACTTTTTTGATTAAATACCTGTGCAATTCCTAGTTTTTGGTATTTCATTTAACAATATGAAAAATACATTATACTTTGGTTCTGTTGCAGACCAATAGTAGAATAAGTATCTGAACCTTAGGGAGTGTATGTCATGTAGGTACTTCAATTCTGCTGATGTGTGTGTAAATGTCATTATCAACAATTTGCCTTGCATGAAACACATTTTCTGTGGCAAAAAGGGTCTTCACCTTGATGCCTAATTGAATGTATTAGAAGAAAGGAGGGAAACGTCTGTAACAATTGCTGGAGTCTTATCTCTTCCACTAAGTAAGGGTTTTGGGAACAGTTCTCCTATGAAGAGAATTCTCATCTCCTTTTCTTAGTTCAAGTGTCAATAATAGAGGTGGATAAATGGCTCATAATATATTGTGCAAATATATTTTCAAATATTTACATGGCTACTCTAGTAGATTCTTAGCATTCTTAGAAAATTCTTAGAAAGCCTACTCCTAGTGTGAGAACTGATTTATAGGAATTGACTGTGGTTAACCTTCAAGTACATTGTGTGATAGCTCACATAGTTTGCAGTTGAACATTACTGCATTGACTTGCATACATTACAAAGGTGTTTCCTAACTAACAGAGCATTTGAATTTTTTTATTAGTTTCTCCTATATTTGTATAATATTCATGGAAAATAACTGTAGTGGTGGGAACTTATCACTGTGATACTGAGAAAGGCCTTGGAACCCCATTGCAGGATGCAAGGCGTAGGCCTTAGAAACAAATAGCTAAATATTTCAGAGACCAGGGAAACGCAAAGTGGTAAGTTATACTAATGAACACAGATAAGGATCCAACCATCATAGATTTGCCCATCACTTCAACTTCTCATCAGTAAAATTTTTCAATCTTCAATATCAAAAATACATTAAGATATTTCTGCTAGTTGTTTGGCAGAGTATGGATTATCTCTAGAAATAAGGCCAAACCTGTCAAAGAACGTAGATATGAAAGTCATGACTTTGTTCAGATAGATAACATGGGAAAAAAGATATAACTATTCAAATTAATTATTGATTGATTCACTAATCATCATTTGATCTCTCAATTTTCTTCTAGGTTTAAGTTTTGCTACACTGCCTTAACACTCTTCTCACAAGGACAAACTATTATTAGATAACATGCCACTCCACAGATGTACATATACTGAGTATAGACGTATGCAGCAGGAGCTTTGCCACTGTTGTTTAAGAACCATTCTGCACAGTTTCGAGAAAGGTAGAGGAGAGCTTTGGCATATCCAACAACAGTTTGAAACAAAAGCATGCAACAGCATACAAGTTCTATTGGCTGGAACAGACTTGGCATAGCAAAGCATCTGTCATCCTGCCTGAATATGAATAAAGAAGAAAGTGTATCTTTCCTTCCCAAATTCTTTCCAGGATTCCATGCATGCTAAATCTTACTTGTTAAACATGTTCCCGTTTTATTTAAATCATTGGACCAGGGGGAAGAAGCTTTATAATAAAAGATACTCTTCACATTGACTCACCTCTCTGCTTAATCTGTACCTTGAATAACCTCCTCCAAGACAAGATGTGCCTTTATTGTCTTCGGTGCTCCCATTTTATAACAGGGATGGTCACAAAATGATTTATCTGTGGTAGACACATATCCACTAGGAATAGCCAGAAGATCACAAAGACCTCCAGATAGCTTTCATATGTAGAAGTACACCTGTATATTACTATATATGTATTAATTTATATATACCTCTATATCAGTATATCAAACTGAGAAATCCCAGAGAAATCTTGTGCCCTTAACTGCATGAATAGATTCTGGTGCAGTTTTTCAAATATCCATGTACAAAAATCAAGACCCTGAAAAGTCAAAACTAAAGAGACATTAAAAAAATGATAAATATGCTGATTAAGTAATCAAGAAACAATATTTCTGGAGTACTGCTTCATCATTTAAAATCACATTTACAATTACTTTGTTGAATTCATATGTATTTGTTGTACTCCAGTGAAGAAACACCATACTCAGTGCAAATGCATGCCTATCAAGGGATCTAGAAATACAACTGAACTTACAACAGAAAACTTAAGCTACAGCCATACAGATCAATCATTCCCTGTTTTAAAATTAAAACTTAAAATCTGTTGAAAGCAACATGTTCATCAGAGAAATGCAGGCACACAGTCCCCATAGGACTAACTAAACACAAACCCTGAAGAAAATAAATATGACAGCAGTGAAATTCAACAAGTCATCACTACGCTGAAAGCTTTTTATTTTTCTTAAAAATGTAATCTGGATTACATTGGAAAATATGCCAATAATCATATTTTGGTGACAAAGGGATAAACGGAAACGTAGATCACATCTTTCGTGCTGAAAAAAGATGGTACAGAAGAATCGCTTCTGTAATAAAAATTAGTTTCCAAGCAAGCTCTCTGTAGAAACTCTGTACTGGAGTAACTTTTAAGCAAAGCATTACTGATCAGGAAAAAATAAATCAAATACTAGGCTATATGAACTAATTAAAAGTCATCACAGTAGCTCACACTCACCAAAATAGCTTGAAAGGATAGCTGAGTGACAAATCATTAGCTGTTTCAAAAATAAATAACGGATGGTTTTCTGTAATCCTCCTGACTTTCTAACACATTGAAAGGCTGAAGAATACAGTCCTTTTCATGAACTTTATCTAGCCATTAGCCATTAACAAATTGTCTTTTGTGGTTTGTGCTTAGTGACAGAAATATATAAATATATATAGTGAGATAAAAAATAATCAAAGTACACCTGGTTATTATTTGTAAAGTCTTAACTGTAAGTTTTTAATGATTAATTTATCTGGCATCTAATACCTTAATAGATCATGAGAAACATCAAGGGAGGAATGTGGTACTGCATTTTTAAAGTCTCTTTCACTCTGACTGAATGATAATAGGCATGGAAGCTATCATTAGTCTTGTTAGATGATGGTTCCTTTAGGAATCTCTTATGTGTTACCTTTTAGAGGGAAGGTCAGAGAAAATCCCCCTGGGAGTTCCCTTGCAGGATACAGCTAACACAAGCGTAAACTGTATGGAAATGGCTAAATTATCTTTAGAGAGACCTTATTCTTTCACATCAATCAGACCCCTCTGAACTAGTAAAAAAGATAAGTATCCTGCCAGTAAGACTGTTACTATCCAGGTTTGCCATGACTGTCACAACAAATTTTGAATGAAAATACCATTGTCATACTTTTCTAGAGGAAAATATGTCTGTTGGTAAATGCTAAAGGTAGCTGCAATTTATTTCAGTAAGAGCTATATGAACTAACAGTATAAAAATGTAACATTTAAGACTGTAGTTAAAATCCACAGTCAGAAAACATAAAAGTTAATGCTGCAAGAGCTACCTCAACATTATCACTGCTCATATCTTGTATATTTTATGGTATAGATTTTATAGCGTAATCAATAATCTATTAAGTTTCACATTTAACAAGGAAACAGGATTATGAATGGGATATTTATAGAATCTGATCAGTAGTTGTTGAAAACTTTGTGGATTTCTTGACTTTTCTTGACTTTGGCTATATAGAGTTGATGTTCTGTATTTAATTTTGTTATTGCTTTTGAAGATTTTTAGGAAGACAGGAAAGAGAAAACTGCCTGCTCCAAGTGTTTGCTTTATTGCTTTTTCTTGTCAAATTCAAATTTAACTTCCCATACCATTAAAAAAGGGCACAGGAAAGATGAAAAAAGCTTCATACTCATCTGCTCTTCTTGTTTTACTAGACCAATTGCCTTCTGGGAAATAATGAGGAAAGCTGGACAGGCAGGACAAGCTTGTGTGAGAAACTTTGCATATGAAACAGAAAGTGCTGCTCTTATGAAATATTAGCTATTTGCCCATCTCTTTTATAAGAGTAGCATTAATTTATGGAATAAATTAACTTCAGAAAGCAGCTATCCTTTCTGAAGTTAACTGTGAACTCATTATATGATGTACCTGTACCTTCCATCTGTCAACTCCTGCCCTTTCCAACTCATTTATTGGCTATTAAGGTTATTTTGGCAAGATTGTAAAGTATGTGGCTAGCACTATTCCAAAGGTATGATGTGGGTAAGGTAATCACTAATTATTATATCAGCCATGCTGGGATACATCAGGGATCTCTTAGTCTGAGAATGCCACCAGTGTTTAAACATTAAATGTCCCTGACAGTCATCATTGTTATGGCTCAGGAGGCTTTTGACGGTTTCCAACCACTGTTTGCTAGTGCACTTTTCCCATGCATTTTGACAGGAATCGAAGAATTTCTATCAAATTTATTGATGTCTCCTGTGACAGATGAAGTTTTGAAGATCTGATTTATTTCATACCTGCAGTAGCAGTAAAACTCTAAACAACTATTTTCTGAAATTCTGTTTTTAAAATAATAATTATTATTTTTTGCATAAGAATAAGCTTCTCAAAATCCTCAGAATCCAATCCATCTTGTATGACTTTCCAGTCTGAGATTCATTTTAGATTTCCGAATTCAGTTCTCAACATTATCAGGAGTATTCCTGTTCCCCTTATCTTATTCAGTATTCTTAAAAAGTATCCTTTCTCTACCAATCTAAGAGATGATGGTTTTTATAAGGTTTTTTTTTCAATAAACTAGCAAGTCTTACAAGAATGACTAGAAAAATATATCTTGCTGGATACTGAGTGAGATAAGTAAGCTAAGAAATACTTGAAGTACCAAAGTAAATAGAAGTGCAGCTCAGTGTTATGGTTAGACTAAAATTAACTTACAGATCAATATAGTCTTCTCAGTGATTCTCTGGGATCAAAATATATGAAGGTATGGATATGGAAGTGAGGATCACAGAATTGCAGGGATTGGAAGGAACCTCAAGACAACATCAAGTTCAAGTCCACTGCTAAAACAGGTACCCTATAATAGGGCACACAGCTAGGTGTCCAGCTGGGTCTTGAATATCTCCATAGAAGGAGAATCCATAACCTCTCTGGGCAACCTGTTCCAGTGCTGTCACCCTCACCATAAATTCTTCTGCATGTTAGTACAGAACTTCCTAGGTTCATGTTTGAGGCCATTACTCCTTGTCCTATTGCTACCTGTCACCGAGAAGAGCCTGGCCTCATCCATTTGCCTCCCACCTCCCTTTAGATAATTACAGATATTTATCAGATCCCTTCTCAGTCTTCTTTTCTCCAGGCTGAACAGAGGTTACTCAGTCTTTCCTCGTACAAGAGATGCTCCATTCCCTTTATCATCTTCGTGGCCCTCTGCTGAACTTCTAGAAGACCTCTGTCTTTTTTGAACTGAGGAGTCCAGAACTGGACACAGTAGTCTAAATGTGGCCTCAACAGGGCAGAGTAGAGGGGGAGGATAACCTCCCTTGACCTGTTGGCCACACTCTTTTTAATGCATTTGAGGATATCACTGGCCTTCTTGGTCACCAGGGCACACTGCTGGCTCATGGCCAAGAATGATAACCTTTCCCTAAAATGTCGAATTCATTCCATACATCTTTCTTCTTCAGGAAATCTTCTTTGACCAAGATTACCTTCTTCTAAAAAAGGAAAAAAGAATTCACCCACAGATATTTCCCCAAGAAATATCTCAGAGGACACTGGATTTGCTGATTTCTAACTTATTTGTATGACTATTCTGCCACAAATATATTGCTTCCAGCAAATCTCCTCCATGCAGTCTTTTTAGTGGTTTTCCATACTTGTACTCACAGGATGGATACACATATGCCTGGGAGCTCAAAACCTGTACCCTTCTGTCTCTGTGGCACCAGGATGACATCATTTGTCTTTCCTCTTTCTCTCTCTTTACTTTTCTTCTATCTACAAGGGTTGCTCTGAAAGTAATTCCTCCTATTTTATTATGTTGGCCCACGATGTTAGAAGCAAATATTAATGGTATGACAGTAGAGGTTAAATCTCCCTGACAACATTCCGTTAAACTTTGTTGCTGTGTGACAAACGGCAGCAGAGGGGCAGTCTGACAAAATGGCGTTTGAAATGTATGAGTGTATGAATCATAGAACCACAGAATAATTAAGTTTGGAAAAGACCACTAAGATCATCTAGTCCAACTGTCCACATACCACCAACACTGTCCACTAAACCACGCTCCTCAGTGCCACATCCACACATTTCTTGAATACTGCCAGGGATGGTGACTCCACCACCTTCCTGGGCAGCCTGTTCCAGTGGCCAACCACTCTTTCAGAAAAGTTTTTCCTAATATCCAATTTCAGCCTCCCCTCGTGCAACTTAAAGCCATTACCTCTTGTCCTTTCGCTAGTTATCTGGAAGAAGAGGCTGACTCCCAGCTCACTACAACTTCCTTTCAGGTAGTAGAGAGCAAAATGATCTCCCCCAATCCTCCTCTTCTCCAGAATAAACAATCCCAGTTCCATCAGCTGCTCTCCATATGACTTGTGCTCCAGATCATTCACCAGCTTTGTTGCTCTTATTTGGACTTGCTCCAGGGACTTCATGTCTTTCTTGCAGCGAGTGCAGATTTTGATGAGTACGGCTTGCAGGCTCCTGTTCATTACTGGCAAAAACGCATGGCTAATGGTGATGACTATGTTGAAAAAGAGTGTTTTGTAGCTGAAATACAAAACAATGTTTTGTATCAAATAATATTATTGTGCACTTCATAGCTGCTGTAGTTTCCATGGGAAAAAAGTAGGAGGCATTACTTTTGGAGCTCATGAGTACTTGCTTCACTCCTTTTTTGTATACTTAGTAGTTTCCTGGTTATTATTCACAGTTTTCTCATTTCTTTTTTGGTCAAAATATTTTTTTGTGCTTTTCAAATTTCACTTTTCACTTTTTCAATTTTTAGAAATCCATTTTTTCTATTTCTTTTCCTTTCATTAGTAGCTTTCTTTCTCCCACCTCTAAGCTGCATGTAAGCTGTAAGGGAATTATTTTTTATTCTCATGATCCTGGCTACTGTCTATTGTGCCAGTTTCTCTGGCTGAGTATTGTATTTTCTGCGCCTTAAAAATTGACAACAGGAGAGAACACAAGAAGAAACATTTTTCTTAATTTCAATGATACTGTTCTACATTAGCCACGCATGAATTTGGCTGGTTTCTCCCAGTGAAAAGGAAAATAAATCTCCTTCGATTTAAGGCTTCACTCTTTGGTCACAAGAGTGAACTTCGCACTGTCTACTATGTCTTGCCTTTAAAGGCTAATATGAGCCTAGCATAAACACAGATTAGCTTTTTTACCTTATACAACCTTATTTAGCTTAGTAAGCATTGAGATCCCCAAACCAGTTCTTCAGTTAGTACCCTGAGACAATTTCTGTTCATTTTTTTGTTTGTTTCAATGAACCTATTATTTCTTTAGTATTTGTACCTCTTTTTTTCTTATTAGGAATTTGCACACTTTAGATTTTAACTGTGCCCATAAAGAGTTCTCCACTTACAAGAAGATTTGTTTCCCCCCCTTTCAGTTCTCAGTGTGGGAATGCTTATGCAATGTCAAAAAGACTGTTCTGCCAGAGAAAACTGTCCATGATCTTAAAGAAAAAAGAAAAAGAAAAAATAAAAATAAAAACACCACCACAACAACCAGGAAAAGACAATGGCAAAAAGGCAATGGCAAAAGAAAGGAAGAAGTAAGAAAATAAAAAGGAAAAGAAAGAGAAATCAGTTGCTATTAGGAACTTATAGAAAGGTTCTCCCAAAGGAGTCAAATACAAAAATCCTCACTTCTTAATAATGATTTTTATCAGTGAGCGAACTCAGAGATAAGTACTGCTTTGTATCATTAACTTCAGATGAGAGAATATAAATCTGAGACCTAAAATTATCCTGATAGTGATACTCTTGCCCTGGGATATCCCCTCTAATGCAATTTCTTAGACACCAACAAGAAATGCCAGTTATCCATCAAGCTTCAGGATCTGCCTGTTCCTGAAAATAGTATATTTTCCCTTGATTTATTTTTCTTAAGGTTCCCTACTAAACTAAAATCAAAATAATTGTCATTCAGTAGCACTTGGATGAGATTATTCTGTTTTCAGCAGAGATGCTTACCTTCCCTCAGGTGAAAATGTGTTATCATTGGGATTTCATTTATTCAAATAGGGTCCAATATTAAGTATATTTGAAAATAATATTTAATAAAGTAATCTCATCTCTCCTAACAAGGAAAGAGAGTAATCAATAACAAAAAAGAGCAGCTTAAGTATATATGATTATATAAGAAGAACAGAGGAAATCTCTGTTTTCCCAGACATGTTGTATTGTCGCACAACTGTAGATGTGTTTTATCTATGAGAGATTTTTTTTTCCTAAATTATCAATTTAAACAAACAAGCAAGGAAACAAAAACAACCACCAAGACAATATTTAAGCTGTCACTAGCTTCTCCTTGCCTTCTTAGGATGGAGTTGTCTTAATACAAGAAAAATAACACATTTTGGTGATACCAGCCACATGATATTACAACTACCTTGTTTTCACCAATATTTTTTTTGTTGAAGATATTCTTTCTTTTGTCAAAGACAAAATTTAATATTAGTTAACATCTTTCTCACCCATCATGCAGAAGGCCAGGTATTATTTACTTTCATATTGTTACACAATACATTGAATTAGACCTAGATTGGCATATAACATTATGTGGAATATTGTTAAACACGAAATAGCCATTCCTCTCTCAGAGATGTGTTTCAAGTAAGCAAAGTTACAGAGTACAAAAACTTTTGTATATTTGCAAATAAAACATAAAAGCTCTTCCTCTAATGTTTATAGCACTCTTACACATACTACTATTGTTTGCCTAAAATTATGTTTAAATGAATGCCTGAAATGTAACTCGAATCTGCAATTTAGCTTCAGCTAAAGCAGAATAGTCAGGGTAAAGATTTAAGTTGCAGCTGTTTCTGCCATTCATTTGGGTAATCACTGTAGATAAATTTATACACCATGAAAAGTTTTTATTTGTGTTCATATGGTGTGAAAATTGAAAGAAAAACTCTAAATTAATTACCTTTTTAAACAAAGCAATTTAGATTTATCACATGCAGCAAGGGAATTTGTTCACATATCATAAAGCCTCTGTAAAATACAGAAATGAAATATGAGCTAGGAAAAAGGGTTTGTGCTCTGTAGAGACTTTAAGATGTGAAAAAGAAATTAACTGCGCCTGACTTCAATCAACATACTCTTATGAGTTTGGGTGAAATCTACCTGCAGCAGCAATCTGGTGCCCTGAGGAGGCTCTGTAGGAACATGGAGCAATGCCTTCATCTGGTAACACCTGAGACATTTCGATCCCCAGCTACAAATTTTAGGATACAGACTTCAGCTGTTGAGGCAGCACATTATTATTTTTCCCTTCACACCTTCCTAATAAATGTCGGTCTAATGCCATTATAGTGCAATATGTCTTCCCAAACACAATAAAGAGAACTTACTCTTTTCTGATAGGAAGTATTGTTTTCTTCAACGTGAAATGGTAGTGGTTCTATAGAAAAACATTGATATTTTGATTTCTGTGGAAGCTTCCATTATTTCTCATCACAAATATCAAATTCTTTACTGTATATGCTTGGTTATATCCGAGTATGCTATCAGTGATTTAAGTAGTGTTTGCCAGCATGCATCCACCTTACACTAAGAAAAAGAAACATAACCTGATGAAATAATTTGCAGCCTGAAATTGATCTTATGAAAAGAAAATATAGTCAATGTCTTTTGCGGTAAGAAAACAATGCTATAGGTGCCCAAACACAAGGACTGCAAACATTTTTTTGTTTGTTTCTTTCAAACATAGCCAAGCAGAAGTGTTTACTTCTCAGAGAATATAAAATGTCTAGAGGATATCATTTAGGGAAGAGAAATATTTTAAGATCTAATTCTTCAGCACTGTTGTTTCAGCATGCTAACAAAATCAATGCTAATAAAAATCATTTCCTTTTAATCTGTTATTCTTTTGTTCCATTGAAGTAACTCAAGATCAATACGTATTGATTTGCTCCCTAATTATATTAATTTTACTTTAGAAATTAGGAAGGCCATAATGAGAATGTGAAGTTACTTGAAGACAGTACATTATAGGTAGTCTAATTTAGCAGGAGTCTGTGCATGAGATTGATTCATTAAAAGCAGCCAATTACCATACAAACAGGGGAGATAAATAAGATTTTCTCCTTTAATTTGCATTTTATATATCCCTTTGTAATTTTTAACAGCTTAAATGAATTTACAGCCTAACTATACTTTTAAAGTATATCCATTTTATTCCTGGGGCACATAATTGCATTTAATTTTAACCTTTAACTTTTCTTCTAGACATAGCATTTTAGAAAATGAGATCATTGCATCTACATATGAGACATTTCATGAGGTATTTTAATGAAGAAAAACAAGGAAATATTAATATTTCTAACATTCCAGCTATCCTTTGCACTAAACTTTTCTGCGCTTACAGATACTGAAATGTTCAGTTGATAGATACAGACATGGGGGTGATTTGACCTGTCATGTTTGAGGATCTGGTTCACAAATGCAAATGGGACACAAATAGTTATCTATAATCAAAATCATTTTTTTCAATTGGATAGCTACATGTTTTATCAATGCAAAAAGCTGCTTGATGATATGATTTCTTTGAAGAACTTTGTTGTTTGGTTAGGTTAAACAGGACTGGGTTTGTTTTGTTTTCTTTTCAGGATAATTTTCTCCTGGCCATTTTAGCACTATATCCTAGGACAATCTGAAGAATTCGAAATCTACATGAGCTACTTTATTCCTTGTTGTCTTACAGCAGTAGAACTGGAAATATCTTCACAGAAATATCACAGAAGTAATCATACTTGTGTAATTCAGCATCTGAAAAAGATAGAATCAGACCCAACTTACCTTTAAGATAAACTTACTGTGATGTTAGGCTATCTGAAATTCTCTGTAAAATACAACCAAAGGTTCTTTTGCTAACTGAAAACTACCATTTCCAAAAGACAATAAATCGTGTAACGCTTTTTTTGAGAAGCTGGAAAGCTAACAAAAAAAGAAAACAAAGCATAAAACTAGAAAAATAACTGAGAATGTTTACTTCTAAATGTCCATAAATTACTGTGTATATAATGTAGGGTGCGCATAATGTTTTTTCTTCCATACATAACAAAATCATGCAATAGGCTCAATCCAGACCATTTCCTTCTCTATCATCCTTCTCAACATTTTTATTTTTATCTATGATAAAATTATGTTTGATTGTATCTCTGTTCAGGAGCTTTCAAGTAATTAATTGTATTTAGATAATGTGGATCTTAGGACAAACACATGCAAAATATAGGTCTTGGGCAAGTGGAAAAAGTCTCTTAAATAAGAAACTCTGCAGCTGGTGATCAGTTTTGAATATATGCATTCCCAAATAGCTGATACTCAGTGTCAAACCCTAGCTCTGTATTGCCAAAACTCAATGCAAAATATTTTGCTAAAAGGAAAGACATTTGGTGTTTAAGTAGATTCAGGAGGTTCTTTTACCTCAAGCTGAGCTGTCTTTTTGGTATGGGTCTCAGTCATGGTTGTTCTCAACAAGGAAGATACTAACTGCCATCGGTATATTTAATTGATGCCAGTGGACCATACAGAGGACCTGGACTAGATTTACGGGCTTCCTTGGATGTCCACAACACAGACAGTGGTGCTAAACTGAAACAAGAACAGCTGAAGAGATTAGGCTACCAGTTCTGGTGAAGCAGTACTTTGCTGCATTTTCTCTGTATGGTTCAAGATCCAGGAAACAACAAAGAGGAGTTTAAAAGCAGTTTTAGCAACATCTGGTGCCTTCCTAAATCCAAACTGCCTTTCTCTGCCAGCAATAATTATCTGCTTCATGGAAAAACACAACCAATATGAAGAATTGTTATTCATATTGCAAGCAGATTGCCAGACAGATAACACATTATGATAATGATGATGATTATAATGATATATAAATGTTATACATACTGCATTCCTATTACATTCCTGCACTACAGAAAATAAAGGAGCCTCCTTACAGAAGCATTCAGCAAAAATTGATGGTGACATTTTCAAAAGTGATCAACATCTATTCGTCAAAGGATTTTCTACTGCTGCCCATGACTGTAACCAGTGAACACAAGCTGCAGCAATGGAATGCTTCCACTGTATTTTGGGTGCAATTTGAGAACAATGCGAGCTATCATCCCATTAAGTTTTTATTCTTTTTTTTTTTCCATCAGCCCCAGTAAGAGGCTGAGGGTCTATCTTAGCTTGATAGGCTGCAGCAGGAATGTGAGGGTAACAGTTCAATAGGAAACAGGGTAAATTAGCTTGTGCAAACCCTTTGGGTTATGATGTTCAGACTGCCAGTGTCATATACGTTAGTTCATTCAGAGCTGAGTCAGATATTCCTGCAGTATCCAAGTCTTCACTGTAGCATTGTTTCATGCTCTCTATCAGGGCTTCTCCTTATCATAGGCATTTTGTAGGAAACTCTTCTAATCCCATGTGCTTATTCCTACAGCACTCACAATGCTAGTATACTGTTCTGTAAAGTATACCATTTAGTCCACTCACCCAACTGTGTGATCAAAACACAGGTTTTTTTTTCAAACACTGGTAGATCTATGTTGCCTTCTGCCTAGTGCTGCCATTACAGAGTAAGATATGACCTCACTCAGTTTGGAAGAAAAGAGATGGGCCCTGCTAAGATCCGTCATATGTGCTCCAAGGGGTATCTTCTAAAAGCGAGTGCAGTTCCACCAACAAAACCGTGACTTGCTCACGCTAAGCTAGTTTGAAAGAATTTTCTGATTACTGCATAGCTATTGAGCACTGAGGAAAGCAGGTGTAGAAAAATTACAACTCTGATTTTGCATCTTCTCTATTTACTAGTTATCTTCTGAAACGTAAACTAATTTAGGTTGGAAGGGACCTCCAGAGGTCATCTAGTCCAACCACAGAATACACTTTATGTTTTTTTTTCTGTAACATATGTAAGAAAGACCTAACAGCATGAATGGAGTGGGTGAGCTTGGATAGATGAATGAGTAGGCAAGTTTTGGACGTCTGTGTTTCTTTTTCTCAGCCACTGCATGTTAGGAAGCTCTGTTTAAAAGTCAAAGAGAACAACCTTATTACAATGTCATGTGCATTTTTTTTTTTTTCTGACAAAACCAAGCTGTTTTCAGATAAGCCAAATTTTATAAGGATTTGTTGATTATTTCTAATTTATGATGTCTAGTTATTTAGTTGAAGTTGATAAATCAAAATTAGCTGCCATTATTTGCTACTCGCTTCACACAAGCTGTGTGTTTAGTTGTTCTTAAAAGGATACTTTACTTAGATACAAACATAATACAACTGGAAATGAGTTAAAGATTGGATTGCTATCAGTTTGAGATGGCTAGAATATCTAGTTTGTTTAACACATTTAATAAATTTATATATGGAAAGGAACAAGCAAAGTTGAGCTCCCAAGTGGAACTTCTCAGAATTTCACCTGAAAATAGAAACATATTTTTTGTAACTAAAGTTTCATTGCCATAAAGACAGCAACATTCTAAAGAGTACCAGCCATTTGATCTTCAGAATTGCACTCCAATTCTGAAAGAATCTGCTTTGAAAGCAGCTATGATTTGAAGTTTCAAGGGTAGCTATTCCTCCCAAGCACCTACATCTGCATTCTGTGAATTCCTTTACAGTGACCACCAGCATGTTTTCTATTCCTTTATTTACAAGTCAAGGTGTGAAAGTTTGACATTTTTCAATGTCATACCTTCCCAAAACCACTCTAAAACAAGAGGGTCTAAAGTAATAAATACAAGAATGTTTGGAAGAACCACCTACAGCTGAGTGTGAATAAGCCAAGTAAACAATGGCACAATATAGACACAGCTGAAAGCACTTAATTAGTTTGTGACAATCAGAACAGTTATTTGAGCAGCATCAGCTATTTATCTTTTCCAGTAGAACTAGCTCTTGCTCAAGCAAACACACTAAAAATACACAAGAACCTTTTGCTTGAGATAGGAATTTAGGAATGTTCTGTGTTTCCAATACAAGTGCTTTATAACTCTGGGACATCAGACATCCATGCGTAGTTCACTCTCTGAATGATGCACATTTTTAGTACCCAAAACAGCTGCTTTCATTTACTGTTTTGGTCACTTATGTCATGCTAATGTATTAGAGATGTCTTATAGTATGAAGAACAAAGCCATCTGGGGTTTCTGTCAATAGCTAGCAGTGCAATGTACGTACACTGGACTGTGAGGTTCAGTCCTCAGACTTTATTTTTCTTTAGATTACTGTTGAGAACTACTCATTAGGGAAGTGGGTTTAGACACCTAGTTCCATAGATACTAACAGCTTTTAAGCTGTATCCTAATTTAATGCATCAAACTGAACAGCTAGCTGTCCATTTCTGCTCCTCTCTGCTCTGATAGCACATGATAGAGGAGCACCTCAACTTAGGCTCACCATAGCAGGTGAGAAAGCACTGTTACTGGAAAATTCTCAATTACAGAGCATGTAGCAGTGAAAACCAGCGCAGCGCAGTTTAACAGCCACTTGCTGAGCTCTCCAAGTAGCAAGATAATGCCTAATATGAAATACAGAAACCTTTCAGGAAATAGGATCATAAACCCAGTCTAGCAACCCATAGCTCTGGAAAATAGGCTACAGGTATGTAGATTTGCTTGTTCCCTGCTCTTCTGATATAAAAGTCCTTGCACTCTTGGCTGTGCTGATGCTCAGCTTTAAGTATAGCAGGGAAATGTTTCCCAGCCAAGGTCATTCTGCAACCTGGCAGGTAAAATATCCTGTGAGATGTGGCTTCAAAGCTGCTAAGCCTGGAAAAGTTAACATAATCTGCTCTCTTCCTACACTAATCCTTCCAGAAGTAATTTGTCATAAAAAAGGCAGGCACTAACCTTCTTCCACTGTCTTTCCAAGGAGAGAGACGCAATCTGCACACAAGGCAGTGATGCTTGTGCTTGCCCAGGGTGTGCTCTGGGCTGCTGGCAAGCCTTTGCAGCTCAGTCACTGAGGGCTTCCTATCCTTGTGATTCACACGCATGCTTGTATGATCATGGATAGCTGTGTCTGAGTGGAGAGCAAGTCACTGAAAAAGGAGGGTTTTGATAGACGTATACCTTCTCCATCACAGGACTTCATGAGTTTTCCACCACAAAAATAACACCAGAATATCTCACAGAATCACAGATTGGCCTGGGTTGGAAGGGACCTCAAGGATCATGAATCTCCAACCCCCCTGCCGCAGCAGGGCCACCAACCTCCACATTTAATACTAGACCAGGCTGCCCAGGCCTTGAACACCTCCAGAGACGGGGCATCCACAACCTCTCCAGGAAGCCTTTTCCAGCACCTCACCACTCTCATAGGAAAGAACTTCCCCCTGAAATCCAACCTAAATCTTCCATCCTTCAACTAAAAACCATTTCCCTTTGTCCTGCTGTTATCTACCCTTTCAAAGAGTTGACTCCCTTCCTGTTTATAGGCTCCCTTCAGGTTCTGGAAGGCTGCAGTGAGGTCACCCCGCAGCCTTCTTTTCTCCAGGCTGAACTCCAGGGTGCTCCAGCCCTCTGATCATCTTTGTGGCCCTCCTCTGGACCCTCTCCAACAGCTCTCTGTCTTTCTTGTACTGGGGGCTCCAGACCTGGACACAGTACTCCAGATGGGGCCTCACAAGGGCAGAGTAGAGAGGGACAATCACCTTCCTGTCCCTGCTGGCCACCCCTCTTCTGATGGAGCCCAGGATACCATTTGCTTTCTGAGCTGCAAGAGCACACTGCTGGCTCGTGTTAAGTTTTTCCATCAGGACCCCCAGGTCCTTCTCTGCAGGGCTACTCTCAAGAACTGCTCCTTCCAGTCTGTATATATGCCTGCGAATAGAATAGCCAAAGTCTCTGCTGAGGGCTGTTTGAAATAACCCAAATAACCTGCTTGGCTTTGCTGTGACACATGCTGCAAGAGTTCCTCAGTCAGCTACTGACTGAGGCAATTAGGAAATTGTTCCTTACCATTTCACAAGCTGTCAGTTAATGGCTCCCAGCTGAAGTGCAGACACTGACTACGAAGCACTAACAGTACTTCACAAAAAAACACTGAAGGAGCAGAGCTGAAGACAAGAACTCACTTGGAGACAAGCAGGAAAGCAATAAACTTACTGTTAAGAAACAGTGGCTCCTAGCCACTAAGACATCTGATGGGGCTTGTGTCCATCTCCGGGAGTGGTTTGCAGGGGCTAGGCTGTGGGAGAAGCAGCTAGTTCAGCTGGAAGCCATTAACTCACAGCTGAGAGGCAGTAAGGAACAGTTTCCTAAACTGCTTCCCAGCAATACCTACGTGAGCATTTCCTTTTCAAGACAGAGTCAAGCTGATAATATAAGACTAAAACTTAAATTGAACTCACCTCATGCCAAAATCAAACAAGCAGGTTGGAAGAGCTCATATGTTTGGGAATAAGTGAGAAGTAGTTTCTGGAGCTGTTTTCTATCATCTCTCAGCTGTTTGATCCTGGCTTCCAGCTAAGACCTGGTAACTGACTGAGGATGCATGCAGTCCCTTTGAAAGCAAAATCAAACAGGTGAAGACTGAAAGCCGTGACTCCAGTGATTTAAACTTGCATCTTTAAATTTGCTCTGAAACAGAGCAGAATAGTTTACTCAAAATCCAGTAATGTACAGCTGAGAAATAATAAAAAGCAACCTGTTATGCATTAATATCAAAAACAGCACATAAGCCAGCTGCATCTGCACTTTGCTGCAAAAATGGTAGAGTCCAGTTTTAGAGCTTGAGCTCTTGTGTCTTTCTTCTAGACTCTCCTCCTTCTAGACTCCCTAGCCCCAACGCATTTTCTATTTAGATTATAAAAATGGCAAACAAAAAGCATGGGCTCAGTGATATGAGCCTGTGGTCACTGGGGTAAAGAAAACTGCCAGACAACTGTCTTCCAAAATTTCTTTGAGGGATTTCTGGTGCAGGTGTGCTTTTTTTGTGAGCATGCTCACAGTTGTGATACCCATCTTTCAGGTGTATCTTTTTCCTTTGCTGCATAAGGATGGAAAGCGCTCACTGCAGATTTGCAAAGCCCACCCCTAATACCCAAGGTTGCAGTGGTGATAATGAGTAGCTTTTGAGAGGTGGGCAGAAATCAGTCGGTTAACTTCTGAAAACATACAATAGCCATTGATTTTGTCTGAATGATACCTGACAAATCTGATTTTGCCACGCAGAGCATTTCACAGAATCACATTTCAGTTCTTTCATTTAAGAACACCATAAACCAAACACTGAGTGAGGTTCAGACTACAATGTCATCCTTAATGTAAGAAAAATCCAAGACTTCTTGGATTCTACATCAGTCTTCTTGACAGCTCTGTCTAGGACACTTTTAATATGTTATACTCTAGTTTCAGTTCAAATATACTAAAATAACTGTCTCTCCTATTTGCTTGATTGGAATTATTTTTTCAGTAATGTTCAATTTTACAACGATTATATACAATACTTTGATCAGATGTTCCCAAATCATATGATAAAAAAGCTTGTGTTTACAGGAGATTTTGGGACATCCCAACTGTTACTGTAGTTATACTTTCAAAGTAACTATAATATCAAAATTATTATTTCTTACTTTTATGGTAACAGAAGTGTGCAGACAGGTATGAAATCTGCATATTAGTGCTTAATTAATTGGCTTATCTATTCAGTGGTGATTTTGATCCCTTCTGTATTCGGCAATAAGAGTACGACAATGTAAGTACAAACTTCATGCTCTTCGCTGGCAAATTCAGGCTATGTGCTATGTGAATCTCAACACTGGATTAATATGAATTAAACTTTCTTCAAACATATTTTCTTCTGAAGCCTTTTTCTGTAGTGAAAGAAAGATTTATACAGTAAAACTTATTCCAAGCTGCTCTTTAGTCTGAAATGTCAGTGTCAAGACCTAATTTAAATTCCAATATGACAAGCAAATAAATGTTCAGTCTTCTTCTTCTGAAAAAACAAAACAAAACAAAACAAACAACAACAAGAACAAACCCACAAAATTCAGCTGTCTTGTGTTTTCTTTTTCCTAATATATTTATTAAGATTCCTTAGGCACCATGTGGACTATTCTGTTTATTTACCTTTCTCACACAGGCCTAAATTATTTGCCCTTCCAAAAATGCATATACCAAGCTTGATACTTTTTAAGCCTATGTATCATTTTAGATTTTTCTATTAATTTTTATGTTAGTATTTCTTGAAGCAGAGGTTCTGCTTTGGGAAACATTTATTCTTCGTAGTTTAAAGAAATACAACTAGTATAGAGAATTCTACAGAATTCTGTTTTCAGCTAGAGTCATACATGGCTTTAAATATTTTTGAAATTGCTATAATTTGGAAGCTAACAGCTGTTATAAACAGTATAAAAGTTATAACTAGTATCAAAGACACAATTTGTTCTTATTTTATCTATCCAGATTTTATTCCAGTCCAGAAAATGGAACCATAACTTTATAAATACAACTTAATTTTGCTAAATACTACATCTGTGTAAATACTTTAAATTAATGCATGCATGATCAGGGGCCTGGAGCATCTTGTGTATAAGGAAAGGCCATTCAGTTTGGAAAAGAGAAGAGAAGAAAGAGAGGGGATTTCATCACTGTTAATAAATATCTGAAGTGTGGGAGTCAAGTTGATTGGTGTGGACTCTTTTAGATGGTGAGTAACATTAGAACAAGGGCCAGTGGGCAGAAACTGGAACACAGGAAGTTCCATACTAACACAAGGAGGAAGTTCTTTACTGTCAGTGATGAAGTGCTGGAACAGGCTGCCCAGAGAGTTTGTGAAGTTTCCTTATGTCAGGACTCCTCTGGATCCCTACCTTTGCAACCTACAGTAGGGAACCTGCTTTAGTAAAGCTGGGGTTGAACTAGATGATCTCTAGAGGTCCCTTCCAACCCCTGAGATTCTATGACTCTGGGAAATACAGGCATGAATGAACTGACATATATTCAGCATTTTTAGGACTCATTTGAAAACATAGTCTTAGCAAATTCAAGCTTATTTAATAATTTAAGTCATGTCTTACAGTTTTAACCCAAAAGGACATCTAGAAGTGTCAAATAATTTCCAACTCTTTCAGGATGAAGCCTCTGTTTTTGAGGCTCAGAGAGTCCTGATAGTTTAAAAAAAAGTTATAGAGGAAGAGTCAGGTTCCCAACACATGCAGTAATTGGTATGTTCATGCAGAAGACTGAAGATCAATCCCGTCTTACCTCTTTTAGAGTATGAATTTGAGCCAAGAGCATCCCGACTGCAAGTCTTTCATGTAATGAATTTTTATTTTTATTCAAAATTGTTCATTATTTAAATTTTTACATAAAACATTAATACTGGAAAAGATTGCTTCAGAACTCCTTTTAAAAATGTATGCTTTTCAGTCTTCAGAGACTTGCAATAAAAATTGAGTTCAGAAGCCTGGGACTTTCTTTGTCATTTACATGAAATGACAAATTCAGAAGAAGCAATAAGCTCTTACTGCAACTTCTCTGGAATGCTTCTAAGTTATAAGAAATCAGCTAATAACCTCTGGCTTCCATTCTGTGAAAACAAATAACAGTTGCAAATAACCTCAGAGTCCTATGAATCTTCCAAGGTAAAATATCAATAGCAGTATTCAATCAATATTCCAATTATCATCAGAACTTTCTTAGTATTTCTAAGCCATTTTTCAATTAAGGATTGTGAAAATAGATAAAGTAACTCAGGGATCATGGAATGTTGTGAGAGGCAGCTGAAAATGAACATTCCAGTCCTGCAGCTTTGCCATGTGAAATGACACATGCCTTCACCACCACTTAATTAAGTGCCCATGCTGAAGTCAAGCCTGATCAGTGCTGTCCCTAGCTCCAGGCTCGTAGTCCCCCAGAGATCCTGTGCAAGCTACTAGCCAGCACTGCTTAATGACCTAGGCTTTCTTCAATGAGCCAGAACAATGCAGAAATACAGGTAAATGAGGCAAAAAATAGAAGCTTAAAATTGAGAGATAGGTGTTGGGGTTTTTTTTGTTCTTTTGTTATGTTGATTTTCATTTGTTTGTTTCAGCTTCATTCACTTGGGAGGAGAGAAGGAACATTGAAGCAAATGAGTAAAACCTGCTTTAGGGTAACTGCTTGAGCAGGGTAGTTGGACCAGATGATCTCCAGAGCTTCTTTCTGACCTCAGCTGTTCTTTGATGCTGTGAAGGAGCCCTTGTACTCATGCCATTGAGTGAAAACTGAAGAAAAATATGCTCTATTGTTTCCAGCAGTTGTCTTCCGTCCTCCTCCCCACTCCATGAGATGAAGTACTTAACCAGAACTGCAACCAGAAGCCTAGGTTCAGGTCTACATTAAAAAGCCACTTAGCCTAGCCTGGCAGCCGTCAGTCAGGTGTCAACATCTGTAGTGAGTTGGTAGATTAGGACCTAGATTTCTTGCATGTAAAGTTTTAATAACTCTGAAAGGGACATAAGAAACCTATGCAAAATTTGCAATAGAACATTGTCTTATTCATACAGGAGGAGAAATTGCTCACTGATGCAATGGAGGGACAATGTGATCCTGTGTGTAGTAGGCAGCACAGAGGTCAAGAATTAAGCACTTTCAGATTTTCCAAAATGTCAATTAAAACAAGAAGAAGGTGTTGTCTTCAAAACTCCACGTAGACAAGAAATAAACAAACTGATAAGTATGAATATGACACTTCCTTGCATGATATGGAGCTGTTAAATCAAACTTAGCAGGGTAAAGGTTTTCTCCTTTGAGTATTGTTTAGGTATTCAGCAGCAGTGGGGACAAGGAAAATGTATTTTATTTAATAGTACTGATAAATGAAACCAAATGCAGCTTATTACCACTGGTATTGGGATGACTCATTTTGGAATACAATATCTGAACAACTCCAAGTCATATCTTAAGCAATCCAGCAATGCTATTCAACAACGGCCTGTTTATATCCTCATTCAGCCATTCTGTTCTGTCTTACTAATGAACAATATGGTACATGACGTTTGGATGGAGTCCTATGAACACATCATATTCTTATATGGAGGAGATAAAAGAATCTATACATTTTCAGGATCCTCTGATAATACTTTTAACTAGTTCTTTGCTGAAATCAAGGGCTTGTATTTGAATGTGATGTTGAAGGAAGGATATAATCTCACCTCTTAACACAGAATGAAAACAGCTTCTTTACCATTCTTTCTTCTCTTAGTAAAGTATCTCTTCTAACTGATGGCAGAAAAAAAAAAACATATTTTCACAGTATTTACCATCATTTTTTGCTGGAGGATTAGAACATTATAGATGAAGACCTGCATAAACTTATGATCTGGAATAACAGAAATTAGAGAAATTTCATCATTCAAAGCACAAGATCCCATTTGCAATAGCAATATCCAATGCTATGAGGAGGAGGAAAGGACAGGACCAAAAGGGCTTGCTCATATTACCCAGTTACATGAGACTGTGAAATAAAGCAAAGAAGGTACTGTCATTAGAGCTGAGAAACAAAACTACAGTGTAAAAAACTTCTGTGAGATTTCGTAATAGTAAATTTATACTGAAGGTACAGTTTTGGTCTTACATGTTTTAGGAAGGTAAGTTTTATCCTGACGGATGTAGAGAATAGACGCCAGCACATTAGCAGACAGGTGTAGAACTCATGTTTTCTCTGATGAAAAGAATATTAGGAAAACTTATTACTGATATCTATAAAATATGAAAACGGAGAACCATTAAGAGGGAAAAAGTTTGAATTGGCCTTCCAATGGACGTGTTGCAGCAAAACCCAAAAAACAAATGTCAGATGTTGTTTGATAAGGGAACCATATATTCCAACTTACAACGATTCTAAGGTATTGCCTTCAAGTCTCACCAGATGTGTTTCCAATCCTGAGACTGTGATTTCATATTTATATAAAAATCACGACTATACATTTTACTGAAGCTCTCTGATCACTATTTTTGCATGCACATGGTGAAAAGAAGATATCAGAACTATGGCTGTGCAACCTTCTGTTGAACTGGATCCTTTCACAAAACTTATTGACAGTAAATCATTCCTACTTTTTAAACTTTATTTTGGACTTCACAATAAAAGAAAAATCTGACCTCAGTTACCTAGGAGTACATCTGGTGCATGAATTCCTTGTCATGCAATGTTCTGTAAGAAACAGCTGGGTTATCTGTGCTCATTCAGATCCTGCAGCCCACAGAGATGCATTAGCTTGGTGTTTCATGTAACAGCATTAGTCTTGTCTCTCAACAGAAACAGTTAGACTCAGCACAGGTCTGATGCAGCTCTAAGACTGCTGTTTCATAATCTAGTATACAGAAAACTAGCCCAGGTATTTCAGCATAAACAGAACCTTAAGACTGTTAAGAATTCCATCTTCTTGAGAAACAAATATCATGATACCAGCACAGTTACTGAAACAAATATGAATCCTTCCAGCTGAGGGCAATGGTGGTGAAGTCATATAAAATGGCCAAGTTGTTACATAAACTCTCTCCTCTTTATTTTTTATTCTTTTTTTTCAAGATTAACAGTAGAGGAAGAGAGAGAATGAGACAGTATATAAATCTTCTGCTCTAATAAATTGGGCAAGGCTTAATTCTCTCCAATGAAAGCAATATTTTGCCAAAAAAAAAAAAAAAATTGGAAAGCTATTTGTTGCTCAAAGATATATCCCTCATTCTTTATTGAGTTTTATCTTTGTGTGAGCACCACTGATTATGTGGGCTGAATTATTCTTTCCAGAGTAATGCAAAATTTTTTCCATATTTGTCGCTACATAATAATGCAGATGACAAGATTTAGTTTGTGTTTATTTTTACAAAGGCCATTCATTAAGGTCTTGTTGCGGTTTAACCTGGCAGGTGGCTAAGCACCACACAGTCATTCACTCCCTTCCCAGTGGGATGGGGGAGAGAATGGGGGGGGAGGGGGGAAGAAGAACTTGTGGGTTGAGATAAAACTATTTACTAAGATAGAAAAAAAGTAAAATAATAATGATTATGCATATGTATATATACGCATGTATATAACAAGTGATGCACAAGCAATTGCTCACCATCCACCAATAGATGCCCAGCCAGCCTCCAAGCAAGCAGGACAAAGATGAACTTCCACTCCCTTCTAAACTCTCCTTTCGCATTACATCATAAGGTATGGAAAGTCTCTTTGGCCAGTTTAAGTCAGCTGCTCTGTTTCCTCTTATTACTCTTAAATCAAGTACTAATTATAGGGAATTGGCACACATTCCTCCTGGGTTTATTCAATTAATAAAGACAGTTTAAAATATGGAACCAGTTCATGGTGGAAGCCATTTGCAAAAGTTGCCTTCATTACACACACACAGCAAAGAACTGTAATTGTTGATGTCATATCTGACCTTCTCTATGAATGTTCCTGAATGCAAAAATTACTTGTCTTACTTGTCTTTATAGATAGTATCACTGTCTTTTTCCCTTAGCCTCGGAAAATGGCGCGTTGCCTTTCTTACAGGAAAATGCAATCCACTTAAGCAGAAATTTTACAGTATGATAGAACAAATATCTTTTTTTTTTTTTTTTAAGAGAAAGATATTTAACAAATATACCCCAGATGCAAATGAGTATATTACATTACATACTGCACTTCACTTTATCCTTTGATGATACAGCCAAAAGTATGTTTTTTTTTAACGAAGGAAAAAATTAAGTTTTGCATGTCTCAGGTTACATGCATTTAGCATAGTCCATTATCACATTCATACCCCACAAAACTGCAATCAATTAATCACCAAATATCAGCAACTTTTCAAGTAGAAGAATCCCAGCTCCATGCAAGGGATATCCTCTCATCAAGGCATTGGTCCAAATAATGAAAACATGACATGCGAGGGAGAATGGAGTGGGAATGGAAAGACAGGTGCTGATGGGGAGCTTTTGCCACACACTTGGTCATCTTATAATTCTAACCATTCAGTGTAAAACAGACAACAGGGATGATTGCTATTGTTTTACTGATTAACCATTCTCCCCCTTTTTTCCCCAAAGACACCCTGACAAACTCTACTTAGTAAACATTGACACCTGTAAACCAAGCTGGCTGATGCCTTTGGCTCTTCAGCTCTCTTCCCATCTGTTGCCTGGGAATTTTAAGTGAAGTATTTTGGGACACTTGCTCTCTTTTCATTGAAAATTGTTAAAAAAAGATAAAAAAAAATCACTATCCAAAAGCTAATCCTAGAGCCACATGGCCTGTAGTAACTAAAGGGAAAACACAGCATATGTAAAATGCATATCCCACTGGCCTCTTCTGACTACTCTTCTTTAGTAGTAACAGCATGCCAGGGTAATCTGCTTAGTTACCAAGTGGAGCTTTCTTCCCTTTTCCCCATGAGATCACCCTGACCATGATCAAAGTCCAAACACATTCTCGACTAACTCTATTGTTCCCAAGAGTGGGATTAATGACTAATTATGTCAGGTCACTCATCCAGATGGCCTCTCAGATGTTCCTTTGTCATTGTCTGACCTTCCATATGCCCCTTTGACCTTGAGGTTTATTTCCATGACAACATGAAGCCTCAGTTTCCTTGCTGAGATAGCCAAGAAGTGGCCAAAAGGGGGATATGGGATAATCTACCCACATTTTGTATTCTGCTTCCATCTCATGCCTTGTTAAATCCAATGAATAGATAAAAAATGCTATCTGATCCCAGCTGAGTGATGACCATGCTCATGATTCTATGTTACATGCTATGTTTTTTAAATTAGCAGACAGCTTTGTACATGGAAACGTGCATTTAATTTGAAGAACATCAATCGCCATAATGTGATCTTTTTATCTCATTAATGTTAAGCAAGGGTAATAGAATGGAATTACAAAATATCACTGTGAAAGGAATACAATTCAGAGAATTATAGATATCCCCCTCTAAAACCCTAGAGATGTTTAGATAAGTCTACTTGTTCAGTTTCATAAATTAAAGATTCTTTTACCTTTCCTGAGGTTTAAATCTAGCCTCAGATGTTGATCTTATTCTGAAGAAGGATTTCAACATGGTTAGTGCAATGGAGAATTCTTCTGAAACAACAAAATAAGTAAATAAAAATAGAAAAGGCTAGTGACTGATGAACTCAATTATATAGAAAGTCTGAACAGGTATTTCCATGAGTTCAACTATATTCTCTTTTAGTTATTGTTTAAAAGTAAATATTCGGCAATATGTGAATTTACTACTATGTGCTGTCATCTGTAGCTGATTATCTGATTATCCTTGGTACTACCTGGCCAGTGAAATTACAATCTTCTAATTTCAAATTTCCTTAGATTTTATTCACTAATGGGGTAAAAACAATTATATGTGCAAGAAGGACTAATACTTTCCCTTCCAAACCAGCATCTTAACAGAGCAGTATCACTGCTTATGCCATATCCCTGATTTCTTTACAGATTCTGTTTATTAAAGGAGCCACTTACATGTATTGAATAGGACATGGAATATACCAGCAAATTTGGACAGTTATACCAACTACATTTTTTCCCCTATATTGAAAGATTTCAATACACAATATTTTGCAAATTTCTTTACAGATTCATTCCAAAGTTGCATAATCTTAGTAAAATTTCCTGTAAAACTCAGAAAGCATGCCAGTGCCCCTTAAATTGCTTATTCACTCTTCATTCCTTATCTCCTGGAACTGCCACTGAAAGTGGCATTGAAAGATGGGCAAAACCAGGGAACTGAACAAAGGCTGATATATCCTTGTAAATACTATAATACTTACATACAGAGGATAGTGTTATGACAGTCTTAATTACTTCCTGTTTGGGCCTGACAAATTTTTCCACTTTTCAACTTTAGCACTCTTAAAAATTTTAATTAAAATGTTTCTAAAGAGAATAAATAAATAAATACATGAAATTTCATTATACAACACATTTTTCTAAGTATTAATATCACTCCTTGTTCAGAAACAAGCAATCTAGTGAAGCACATGTTATAAGCCCATTCTGCTAATACCATATATATTCTCTTACCTTGGGGTAATGTTCTATAAATACAATTATACCAGAAACTCTTTATGTTGTTTTATATACAAATGCACTTACTGTCTACAGATTCTAAAGTCTGTTCACTGACGTTCTTATCCATAAATAATGCAGATTGTACAATGGCAATGTAAAACACAAAGAACAGGTTAATTTTCAGAAATGCAAAGACATATTTTAAGCATTACAACACTACCAAATTGACATACATTTACTAAATCATTGAAAGGTAGCGGAAAAATAACTAAATAAATACAGATAATAAATATATTGTAAAAAGAGTGTAATGTGGAACAATGGGGTACATTTGGAGGTACTTCACAGTCCTGGCTTGGTGTTCTCAGAAGCCGAATCTGGCTTGAGAAAGAAAAAAACCTCAATAGTTACACTTTCCAAAATGGCCTCTCGTCATGGGTTTGAAAGCTATTTCCTCATCTGATTGAGGTTTGATGTGTCCACATTCTATTGATTTTGTATGACAGTGACAGGGTGGTGAAAGACCCATAAAAATGATTTGCGTACAAAATTTGCATTCATAGAAAAGCGGGCTATGCAGAGGACCACTGGAAAGTTTGCAGGGTGACTAATATGCTCAGAATGAATGATTTAATCAATTCTTCTACAGGGAATAACAAGAATAGTTCAGTGATTTACAAGTATTAAGCCAGCATATACTAGAATTCAATTAAAAAATTAAAATAAAAGCTTAACATGAAGGAAATATCTGAAAGACATAACCTGTCCTTTAGCGTTCAGAATATCAAATTCTTTAGCAGTGACACGCACATAGACATGCTTTAGCACAGACATGCAGGCATGATGTATAGAGAAATCCATATAGCAAATGGGAGGGACAATTCTGTCTTCATGAAGTAATTAATTACTTATAAAATAATGGTAGTGTCCAATCATTAATACTTTGAAAGTGTCTATTTCATCAAAGTTTATTGCTGAGTGTTTTATCATGCTCCAAGAAGTGATTAAGTAGAATTCAATATGTCTTTTTACGTCTGGCAGGATCATCATGTGGTTAAAGATAGATCTGGACGTTCTTCATCGCTTTCCCATTTAGCTGAGGTAAGTCTTTGAACAAATTGCACAGATGTTCAATGTCTGTTTTCCTACATAAGAAATTGAACTAATATAATAATTGCTGACGTTATGGATGTGCAGTATGATTAAATCAATTAGCAACGGTAAAGCACAGTGGAAAATAATTACACACCATAATATTCCTATGAATTAGAAAAAAATTGGGGTTTGAAACGACTGTAGGACATTATTAAATATCTACATCCTTCACAATATGTGGTGTCAAAACTAGGCCTTGTAGAGCACTCCAAAGCATGTGAAAAATAAGAAATAAGCATCTAACTTGTAAGCTTATATAAACAGTTGTAATCCTAGGTTCATCATGGAAACCTTAATGCTGGTGGCGATGGAGGGTACAAAATTACCAGCAAAATAATTTTTGAATGCTAATCGTGAAAATTTTTCCTACAAATTTGCAAAGCAACCAAACTACCTTAACACATATCACAAGAAAAAAAAAAAAGTTGCTTTATCTCAAAAATCTGTATGTGATTTTGAACATTAACTATGCATTAGAATGACCAAGGCATGATTATTCCAGACTGTCAATGCACTAAGGCATATTTCCCAGGTATCTGATCAAAGGAATAGGAGATTTTAAGTGAGCTGTTTTGAAGTGTATAGAGCTGGTAAAGCTCTGCAATGATTTTTCTGCAGTTAACAATGTTGCGAAGTTGTTTGGCATGTTGATATATATTGCAAGGATATTTTGCAGACTTTGATGTTTGCTAATTCCATTAAATTTGTTTTAATGAAGTACTAATAAGAATAAGAAATGCCACTGACTCTCATTAATATCTGTGCTATAGTACTTTTGCAGATGTGCACTCATTAAACAAGGTACGTGGCATAGATATCTTGCAATGAATTGTTCTATGATGAGAAAGGGTGAAAAAGAAGACAGAAGTGCCAGGTCAACACTGTCACACATAGAATACCTGTTTCTTTATATTTGGTTTTATATACAGTAAGCTTTACAAATATTTTTGAAAGTTGCACATATAATGTTCCAAGCAGTAGGAAAAAAAAAAAAGACCAAAACCTGTTCTCTGCAAACAGCTATATATTTTTCCTTTTTTCTCTTACTCATGACGTATGCTAAATATTTTTAAAGGGATCTATTAACTATTGCATACTTAGAACTCATTGTTTAGATAATAAAATAACAATACAACTATTATCATCATTATTTTACTACTCAGAGGTCTGGATCCAGGGAGATGCTGCAATATATAGACAAAGGTGGAAACCAGTTCACTTGGAGACACTCAAAAAAGTTCCAAATCCTACATTACTGAAATCCTCTTTTTAATGAGAATTAATTGAGACCTCGACAACAACTGCACCCAGAGCACTCACTCATGAGAGCTGTGGGATACTGAGGTGGGTGGCACCTGTGAGCAGGACTACTGTCAGGTTAGAAATCCCCGAGCAGAGCTGTGATTAGAAATACCAGGTACAGGTAAAATGGAAAGGCAGAACAATAAAAGACTCTCTAACAGATATAGGGCATCCATAAGGGAAGAATCATAATAATCATAAACACACAGAGAATGTATTCAAATCATTTAGACTTGTTGCTTAAAAAAATACAAAACACTAGAAGTGCATGCAGATAGCTGATCTTGATCACTGGCTACCCTTGCCTAAGTCCCTGGATTCACCCTACAGCATCTCCCTCTTCCTCTTCAGCTTCCAGATGAGCGGGAAGGAAGAAAGCAGGGTCACTTACCCTACCTTAACACTGGCTCTGATACCTGCGCTGCCCATGTGAATCCCTCAGCCTTGATGCTCTTCTCTCACAGAGAGGCTTCCATTTCCCTGAGGGTCCACTGCAGTAAAGGAGCCAAATGACGGAGTGCTCATTCCTCCCCTCACACACCTGAGCAGTGAAAACAGGATCCCTGTGCTGCAGCTGTTCCTACACACCTGCCTGTCTGCACCATGCTGCTGAGTAGGGAAGGGTCCCAGGTGTAGGACCCTCAGAACAGCAGGATGTGGTGTTAAAGGGTAAGGAAGCGTGGCAGAAAATAAATCCCCTTGTGATCCAGCTTGTCCTTAAATCAGAAGGACTGGGCGAGACTGGGCTTAGACTCAGAGTGATACCCAATTTGGCACTATAAGTCTGGTTGCATTCAGTATTCTGAACTATCACAATTACAGATGCACAAATAGCACGATGCATCTTCAACCTCACAGTGTTCAAACAACCTAATACAGCCTTCCCCCCTCCCCACCACTCAAGGAGTTTGGTTGCATTTAATGAGAACTTTCACAGCTAGTTTAATGAATAGTGCTGTTTGTTGAAGCAACAGAATGCAGATTCTTTTGCATCATTTGTGATAAATACACTGTGCAGAGCATGTGCAAGTACCAATAGTGTCATTAATACAGCTGACTGCAAACACGTTAAATCTTAGAATAACTCTAGAGATTTCTAAGTTTCCTGGGAAAGAGCTTATTATAACTGAATGTGCAAATCTCACCCAAAAGGTGTCCCTATAGAGGGGAAGAGAGGCTCAGCCCATTTACAGGTTCCAGAAGTCAACAGTGTCCTCTCTACTTGTCTCCAGTAGTATCTCTCCTAAAATTCCTCATCTCTCGAGCCATTTTTATACTGTTTTCTAACTTTCAGATGGAGCTTGAATGACTCTAGTCAAAAATACTTTTTGTTGCAATTGCTGTAAAATCTCACTTAGCTTTTAAAGGTATAGGCTAAAAAATTCAGAGCATGTGCTCAGTGAGGCGTGATCACACCTTGGAGGCAGGTAGCCTTTTGGATGGAGGTGCAATTTGGTATTATAATGAGATTATAATTAGCAAAGGTCACCCAGAAGTGTTTTTTCAACGAAGAAAAAAAGAAAGAAAACTGCTGGCTCAGGGTAAGAACTATGCAGTTTAACAGTTCCATAGTACCACCAACTTCCCATCACTGTGATGTTATCACAGAGCCTGGCCAAGGTGTTTCTAGCCTTCTCTCTGTGCTGTTTCTCTCAGAGACAGCATCAAAGCTCCCCTGGTACTGCCAGCTCCAAGGCTGCCAAGGTTATGTTGCCTAGGGAACCATCATGAAACAGATTCTTCGCACATTCACTGTATTCTGCTCTGGAGGTTTCCTCAGCACTGTACCTTCTCTCAAGAGGGTGACATCTTAATGAACCACCTCTAATAATTATTCCATACAGAGTTACCATACTGCCAGATGGTCAAGCCATCCTGACTCCAGGGGTGTCTGTACTGCTTTCATGTAGGAAGTAAAGTGTATGGAAATGTTGACTCTGTCCTCTCCTCTTTTCAGGAAGCAAAACTGCCAAACATGAGAACAAGCTGCCCATTCTTGTTCAGTTATGCCATTACCGATTCTCAGTACCAATGGTTAACTTTTCAAAGTGTAAATCAAGACTTAATGTGAAAGAAACACTGGAAGGGCCTCATCAAAGAACGAGGTCATAAAACAGGTTTAGGGATATGCCTGTTAAAGGATAGGTACTTTATGCCTAGCCTAGCCTAAATTCCTGGCTTCATAAGCTGTGGCTTCTTAGGTCTCAGTCTCAGTTTTCATTTCAAAAGAAATTTCATCTTCTTACTCTCCACATTTTTCAAGGAAGTGTTGAAATTCAAACTAACTATAACCGACAAAGTCATGCCTGTCTGGGTTATGAAGCAATCCTAGAAAGAAACTTTATCAGAAGAAAACAATTTGTTGCATGTCAGTGGGATTTTACTCTGAAGACCAATTTCTTCTGTAGACCAGAAAGTAAGAACATATCAGTGGGAATTATGTGGTGTCAGATGGAAAAAGGAGGAAGACTCTGTAAGTTATCACCTATGATGTTGAGATAAACACGATATGAAACTTATGATTTCCCATCAAAAGAGGATAGGACACCTTCCACAATTTCCTAGGGCATGCTGGTTCTGTTTCCACTCTTAGAAGAAAGAAGATATACTCAGTATGACCCACAGTTCTTATCACTATAGGCAGTGATGCTAGAGAGGGGTTAGGGGTTTTGAAAAGTTTGTTCTTAGGACTCTTCTGTTTCATCTACCTGGTTGGCTAAAGAATAAATTGTGTTTCAATTGTGTTGTGTACGCAAGCATATAAATAAGTCAAAAGTTTCCAATTCAATTTCTCTTTTATTTATTCATTTAATGGCATTGCTGAAATGGTTTAGCAGTATATTAGGAATCTTTCCAGCCTGTAATACAGTATTTCAAGATTTTTTTTATTTATTTCCCCTCTTTCCCTCTCTTCCTTGCAACCACGAGGCACAGAGTCTAGACAGTACCTTTTCCCCTAAAGATTTCACCAAATGGCCCTCACTGGAGAAGACAGAGTTCACTCCGTGCAACCAGTTCTAGGAAGAAACATCTCTAGCAGTTATTCCTAGAAGTACCATTAGTCACATTGTCTGCAATGAAGAGCAGTATTAACTTACATCTTCACAAGGAGAGCTAATAGCGTTATGAAACTTTGCTAAGATGCAGGATTATATTTAATGGTTCATTTTAAGCATTTGATAAACCTGTGGATGAGTTACGGAAGATTAAGAATTAAATGGGATTTTAATGTTTAGTAAAGAAGTATTATTTTCCACTGAAGACGTAGTGATTAACTCCACTTTGTGGCTTTGTTTTATATTGAAGGTTGTGACGTAACAGTATGGGCCTACAGTTGACAGTGATTTATAAACTGTCATTAAAAATGCTCTTGATTCAGTCATGGAGAACCTTATTTTAGTGAGGAGCTACAATTTTCCTCATCACTGTTATTACTGTGAATACTGTGTTATTACTGTGATACTGTGTTATCACTGTTATTAGGAAAAGTACCTGCTGCCTGTGAAGACTGGCAGAGAAGATTTGCTAAAGAGAAAAATGTATTTATTTTAAGCTGCTAAGCCATGTTCAAGCTGCACAAGTGTGAACAGCATTCCCAACTACCAGATTTCTCAGTCTACAATAACCTGACAGAACTCTTTATGGAAAAATCAAAATCTGAGAAGTAATTGATTTTATCAAGGATAGTTATCAGAACAACTGTGAGAAAATATAGACACACATACACAAGGGCACACACACAGATGTTATTTAATATGACTACTTAACGGAAAAGGTCTCTAAATCTTCCAAGAATTTTTAGAGCCTAGGTTTAGGATGGATAGGGACTATCCAAATAGACAAGCTAGTATGTGACCAATTCCTTTCTCTCACACTGCAGGTGATGGGTACCTTTTCCTGATCCATGGTACAATGAGTGAGTACAAATGATAGCTGGTTCTGTGGCTCAGCACTGTTTTGAAATTACACCCTTTAACTTCTGTACTGCCTTAAGCTTCAAACTGAGATCTAAAATTGCAAACTAAGATTTTGGACACACTTGTTTAGAGCAATAGATGGCACACATTTCTTTAAGTAATTTCCTTGTGGCGGCAAAAAGTCTAATGTATGTTCAGACATTGTGTTAAGAGATCTGATTACTCAAAGATCCATTGATAAACTGTTCTGTCACAGTCAGTTAGTTTCATTGTCACATCCAGAGCCTACACATTTTAAAGGGAGGGACTTGTAAAAGAAATAAGGAGATATTTCTAATTTTTAATTCCTCCATGCTTGCTTTTAAGTAATGACTGCAGTTATTTTTTCAGTTCCTAACATGTGGCTTTGAAAAGGAAACGGATTACTTTGAAGTCATTTGTAAAGGTGTTGGTTGCTGTGAAAACATTCACTTTCAGATGGTCACTTTGGAATCCTAAAAAGGGAAATAAAAGAAAGGAGAAGTCAAATGAATCGCATATGGTTCGAAGCCATCATCACCAGAGAACACCATTTCATCAACAGACGTCTGTGGGAAGCTTCTTATGTAAAATTATATAAAAAACAAGAGACACAGATTGAGGTAAAATGGACAAACATTTTACTGACGCTGATGATACAGGTAACCCACCTGGCCACCGCTGTGCTGGGCAAAGTACCCTGGCTCACCTTGGCAGTCTGAAATCACTGAAATGACACGTGCCCATCACCGCCTCAGCAGCTCCCCATTGCCCAGATGTGCACAGTGATTGACAGCATTTCCTCCTCTGCCGCACGGAACGCTGTGGGGAGCAGCACAGCCATTGTTTACTCAGCTGTATCTACTCCGCAGCCCGCCCAGAGAATACCCGAGAAATGCGTTCCCTTAGAGGACAGGGAGAAGGCGAAAGTGAGCAGGGAGGGCAGAGCTTTGGAAGTCTGAAATTGCACCTGAAAGTCTGCTGAGCTGATTGAGAAGTGGTGAGCTTTTTTTTTTTCTCACTAATATAATTGCCTGGGTTGTTCCTCCCACGAATGTGATGATGTCTATAAAGAACAGAAATGAAATCACTCAGATTTTTGCACTATAAAGTGGAAGGAGAATTAACTAGAAAGGGTACAGCACTGGTTTTTATTTTCCTGCTGTTTTTCCTACCTTTCAATTTAACTGCGAGGATCAAATTCAGAAGATAGACTTGGTCCCTTGTCTCAAAACCCACATCGCTCCTGCATTTAAACATGCTCATCTGCTCTTTATGGAAACTTAAAAGATACAGCATATGTGCAACTTCGAGCTGCAGATACCTTACTCTGGTCTTGTGGCAGAAAAATCAAATCTCTTTAGAAAGCCTTATACTTCTGTTTTTACAATACCTTGGATATGACTTCTAAATTTCATGCAGAATTTTTAGATTTAAATTTAAGTATCTGCACAGCTGTGTCTTGCAGACATAGATACCTTTGAGAGATTCTCTCAGCTGCATGGCAAGCTTCCCACTTGGACCCTGCTACTTCTAATGCTCCCCTGTACCCCCAAAAGCCATATGCTTTCCCATTCTCCTCTCTGGTAATTTCTGAATTCTTGTGGAAATGCTGCCACCTTTAACTGCCTACCAAAATGCTGTCACCTGTTCTCCCATTTCTATCTGATCTATGACTAAAACCGGTGTGAAAATGTGGGAAGAATGCAAGCTACATTTTTAACCATATGATTGAGTGTTAGCTAATTGAGGGGAAGATTTTCTTTCTGAAATCATGCAGCATCACCTAAAGCACTTTTAGGCCTTTTCACTGTATAAATAACCTTTTGCACTTCAAGGGTCATTAGATCAGGATAGTTTGTAATACAATTATAGTCAGCACTCTGCTCTTATGGGCTGTCTGGTAATTTGCTTGTTAATATATTAGCACAAAGCATTGATCAAGTAGCTAATCCAATCACACGCTTGTTATTGATCTCTTATTGAGCATCCTGCCAGTGATCACTTTTTGCCCAGGCCCAGTCAATAGCAAATGCCAAATAGGCTTTCCCACACCTAATGAGCTTACGAAATAAACCAAACGTTTTCTTTTGCCCTCAAGGCTAGAATCAATTGAGAGCTTTTAGAACAGAATTCAGATGATTTTTTCATCAACTTTTCCCCTTCTTTACGCAAGCATGCAGGTTTGCATTAAGACCTCTATCTAGGAGTTTCATTCTAATTTGAAGACATCTGAAAAGCAGCTGCCATGTCTGAAATGCAGAAACAGCTGTAAACAATAAATCACGCGGGTGAGGAATTCTGGGCTGCACGTTGGCATGTGGTCTGTCAAGCCAAAAAAATAGAGACATACAAAAGATCAAGAGGTCAGGGGTACCTGAAGTCTACAAAAAATGAACTAGTCCCATATTTCATCCCAGAGAGTCATATTTTGGAGGAAGGTCTACCAGCATTCTTTTATGGGAGGATCACGCACTTATACACTGAGGTACAGGGAGGCCTGGTGTACTGCAGTGAATTAGACATGAGCCTTTTCATATTGCTGCTATTGCATTAAAGCTATTCCAGTATCAGCTAATGGAATTTCACACTACAGACACAGACTCATGCTGATGAAAAGCACACCCAAATTATGCAGGAAGAAACAGTATTTCAGTCACATACATAAGTGCCAAATACTAGTTCTTTAACTTATAATAGATCCCAGTTGCTTACCACAGAGTATGTGAATTTGAGCATAATGGCTTTACAGTTACTCAGGAAAGAAAAGAGTGACAAATTTTTAGGAGAGATAGCTTTAACTTCTCACAGAAATTTTATAACTTTTATCAGATGTCTTTTCAGCTAAAACAGCTTATTAAGTCTCTGAGTAAAGTTATTCAGAAAAAATATTTTTTCCATTTAGTCAAAGGCCTTATAGCAAAACAATAGTGCTGTAATAGTAGCTTCTATTAGATCATAAAAAAAGAATGCAAGATCCCTAGATCTTAAATAGCCTTGCTTCAGCTATTAGCATTAGTACTATTTTATATAGCTAGGTTGCATTTGCACTTTAATCACTTTTATTCCATGATCTTGTTTTGATTATTGTGCTTACTATTTTCCTTATTACCGTACCAGATTTAAATTACAGAGAGGCACAATCTGAATATAAACCAGGTACAGATTTAAAACCTTTAAAAGCATTTGTAACATACAAGCACGCAATTTAAAACCATTACCAAAATCCAATTACTTGCCTGGGGAAAAAGAAAACAGTTCAGCTTGAAACATTAGTGATACCTTTTCAGAATTCTTCTTTTGAATTAGTCACAATTATGCATTACAATCACATTTATTTGGCAGACTTCTTCCATCTCAAATAAAATTGAGTGAAACTTGCAACTCTCTATTTTGCAAAATCCCATCATTTCTATTCAGTTCTCTTAAGAACCATATGTATGAAGTTTTACTGATGAGACTAGACAACCTTAAGAAGACCTTCATTTGCATGACCATCTTGCCATCAACAAGATTGATCTACACTGACAAATACTTTACCTCCATGGTTTTGCTCTATGTTTCAACCCTGTCTCAGTCAGCACTTATTCTCAGGCTTTCTTTTAGAGTGCACTGGACAGTTCCTCCAAGATCACGCTATATATGCTTCCTGAGGTAGTTTATTTGGGATTTTCATGGTGATGAAATTCAACAAGATCAAGTGCTGATTGCAATAACCCCATGCAATGCTACACACTAAGGGCAAAATGGTTGGAAAGCTGCATGGAGGAAAAGGACCTGGACTTTGGTCAACACTCAGCCAAACAAGAGTGTGCCCAGATGGCCAATGGTATCCTGGTTTATATCATAAATAGTGTAGTCAGCAGGAGCAGGGAAGTGATTGTTCATCCATATTAAGCCCTGGTGAGGCTACACGTTGAGTACTGTGCTCAGTTTTGGGCTCCTCACTACAAGAAAGACATCAAGGCCCTGGAGCATGTCCAGAGAAGTGCAACAAAGCTGGTGAAGAGTCTGAAGCACAAATCTTATGAGGAGCAGCTAAGAGAACTGTTCAGTTTGGAGAAATAGGAGGCTCAGAGGAAACTTTATAGATTTCTACAACTACATGAAAGGAGGTTGTGGAGAGGTGAGTGTCAGCGTCTTCTCCCACAATAGGACAAGCAATAGTACAAGAGGGAATGGCCTCAAGCTACACCAGGGGAGGTTCAGGTTGGGTATTAAGAAGATTTTCTCAGAAGGAGTGGTCAGGCACTGGAACAGGTTGCCCAGGGAAGTGGTGGAGCCACAGTCCCTGGAAGTGTTTAAGGAAATGGTAAATGTAGTACTTAGGGACATGGGTTAGTGGGCAATATTGGTGGTAGGTGGATGGTTAGACTAGATGATCTTAGAGACCTTTTCTAACCTTAGTGATTCTATGATTTTATTCTATTCTATGATTTAATCCTGAAAAAAATACTGAAAATATTGAACTGAGTTCAATAGGCAGTTCCCCCCCCAAAAACATCTAGTTCATACTGTAAAAAACAGTATTCTGGTGGTTGTGACGCTCTTCAAACTGTTGAAGGATTTTTTTAATGAAAAAGACAAATACCCAAAAAACAGTATCTGAACTTGCAGGAACACTTCAACTGGTCCAGAAGAATGTGCAGGTCATGAGCTCAATATGCTCACTCTGCTCCAGAAAAGACAAGCTGTGCACAGTTAAGGGCCACCTTACACCATATGGTTTGGAGGCAAGGGATTGCTCCTTAGGCATCACGACAACTCTGGCTGCGCAGGCAGAGACATCTGTCTTATGCAACCTTAAACCTGGAGAAACTCCTCTAAATTAATGGACTTAGAGCAGTATACATGCTATGTAATATCAACCCAAACGATTAAAGAACTGCTTAGCTGAGTCAACCCATATGAACCCATAAGAATAACACAGATGAGTCAAGCCAGCATGCTGTAAAACTGAGAATTTAACTCTTAATGAGAAATATCATATTTGATATGATTGATATTTGATCTACTGCTCCAGCTCTATATTCAGCTAAGTCAGTTATTAGTGATCAGCTGCCTGCACAGCCAAGTATACAAATACTCTGATTATGCAAGCAAGTGAAAGATAGACAGACATGATACAAAATGTAAGCACCCATCCCACTGACCTTACAATTTAATTGAAAAAAATGTTCTCTAATGCATTACTGGACTACTCAGCTTGGCTTGTTGAATGGTTATTTAAACTTCTTTTGAAATGTAAATTTCTTTTTAAATATTTTCTATTAGACACTTCCTGAAGAAAGGAAACAATTCCCAAATTCCATATTAAATCATGTCCTTGCATTATACACTCTCAAGTCAGAAAATACTTAAGTTTACAGAACTACATATTTACTCTTTAATTAACTTATAGAAGTGCTACAAGGCTCTTCTGACTGGCTGAATAGATAACAAAAAGGACCACACATTCCTTGTACTAGTAAGATTCAGTAAAATGCAGAACATCATCCGCATGATAGGATGGAAATCAGAGGGATTTAGTGGCCTGAAGAGAGTTCCATAGTCCTAATTTCACACCTTTCTCAATATATGAAAAGAAGGGCGTTTCAGTTGGTTTTTTTTCCAAATACTTTCCCCACTACCAGAATATTTCAGTTGACAGATCAATAATTTCTTGCCCTTTAACCACATTTTCCTTCTGTGCAGATCTTCAAATCAAAAATCAAAAATTGGGTACTGGTCATAAATATTTTTCAGTTTGAGATGAACCTCTTGTAGGCATCTGGCAAAAATACTGTGAATTTATTATAAAACTGTACTTATGGCACTGGTAGCTCTTTGTCTTTTCTTCCTTGCTCAGCCAGACACTTCCTAAAGAGGTATTGGAACAAATAACGTGAAAACATTGCCAAGGCATTAGGAAAGATGGGTTTCACTGTTGTTACTTTTTTCAAATTATACTTCATACTACCACAGTTAATTTGGATAGTATGTATGTTTTTCTAAGTTTTCCTTTCACATTGTACCTTTATGGAAACTATACAGGCCTTGAATAACAAACACTACAATCAGTTTCCTGTAAGTTGGAAAAGAGACATAAATTAACTTAGTTTTGTCTTCTACTGGCCTATTTTCAATGACTGCATTTTTCTCTTGCTAGATCTGTATTTTACGTACATCTCACTAGGCTCTGTACTATATATAATTAGCCATTTTAAGTTTGAGAAGTTGAAAATCCCATTCTACAAATAAAGCCTTCTACTATGATAGTTTCTAAGAAGAAGACTGAATTGACAGAAATAAAGATTCAACATCTAATGATGATACTTTCCATATGTATTCACATAATGTACATCTCTAATGAAGGCTGTCTGGGAGAGGTTTTTCTTGGCTTCCTGGCAAGTACCTGGCAGTGCCTTCTCAAGCTTTTTGATGAAAATGAAAGCTATTTCTAAAATAGCTGAAATAAGATTTTAGTGTATTATATTTAACTACATATATTATCATGACTTGAATTTGCATTGTTCTTGGTTATTCCCTCAGTACCGATGCAACCCATTCCAGAGTTCCACAGTGGAAATAAAGCAGCTTATGTCTATGAAAACAAAGACTAATTGACTACACATTGCAAGGTGAAGCTCTGTGAAACAATACAGAAAAGAAGAAAAGCAGTATGTTATCATTTTCGTAGTGGAATTGCACTATTAATGAAACTGGAATTACACATTTAATAATGTAAATATTATTTTAGAAGCATATGCCTAAGTGGATATATCTATTTTTCTCGTCTACCTACAACAATTTTAATCTTGGTCAAATACAGCAAGGCATGCAGGTGTAGGAAGAAGTTATGAAAATGCCCTTTTCCACCAAACATTTAGATAAGTGTTTTTCTGAATAAGAAGGAAATTCTCTATGATCAAAATATCCATCAATGTTTAGGATAGAATGCTGCAAGTGATAATTATCAGTTCCCTTATACCACTTCAAAAAGAAAAAAATCACAAAGCCACGTTCAGCTCTGTTCCCTTGTGAAACAAAGGCATTATATGGTCACACTCTGAGGGAGTACGCTATCTAGAATGTCAAGGAGGAGAAGAAAAATGTTAATTCCAAACACAAAGTCTTTCTTTCATGTGATATGAGTGAGGTAAATATTAAAGACATGGGAAAATTATAATATGAAGCACTATAATATTTTACAGGTCTGAATGCAGTACTCCAGATGGCGCCTTAAAATGGCAGAGCAGAGGTGGATAATTACCTCCCTCTCGCTGCTGGCCACCCCTATTTTGATGCAGCCCAGCATACTGTTGGCCTTCTGGACTGCAAGAACCCACTGCTGGCTTGTGTCTAGCTTTTTGTCCATCAGGACCCCCAGCCGATCTCTGCAGGTCTGCTTTCAATGTATTCCCTCATACTGCATAAACATCTGGAATTGTCCCAGGCCAAGTCCAAAGTTCACACTTGGCTTTTTTGAACCTCATTAGGTTTACTTGTGCCCACTGTTCAAGGTCATCCGGGTCCCTTTGATTAGCATCCCTTCTTTCTTTTGTATCAATTGCATCACTCAGCTTAGTGTCAACAGCAAACTTGCTGAGGGTACACTCAATCCAGCTGTCTAGGTCATTGATAAAGATTTTGAAGAGCACTGGTCCCAAGAAAGACCCCTGAGGGACACCACTTTTCACTGGTCTTTCACTTGGACATAGAGCTGCTGATCACAACACTCTGGCTGCAACAATCCAACCAATTATTTATCCACTGAACTGTTCACCCTACAAAACCATATCATTTCAGTTTAGAGATAAGGATATGGTGTGGGAACATGTCAAAGGCCTTGCAGAAATCCAGGTAGACATCAGTTGCTCTGATACCACATAGAAGTCCAAAATGACCACATGAGGCAACCCAATTAAGACTTGAAGACATTGAAAAAGACAGGATATTGACTTACTGGACTGTTAGTCCAAGAAAAAGAGCTCAAGAAAGCCTGAAGGTATTTAAAACACTTTCAGCAACTTCTTAAGAGCTATGACACACAAGACACCATAAACTTCTGAACATGTGCAGAAATACTCTTCTCTCTAAATCTAGACCTCCATTTGCTCCACGAAGCTAGTTTGAACTCAAGTGGAATTTTTAATTTTATCAACTACTCACTACAAAAATCATGCTCAGAGCACAAGTTGAAGCTACAATATCCTCTGACCTATCTGAATATCCTTACTATTCCACTACTAATAGTTCCAAGTGTTTTACACCCTTGCTTGTTCTTCCTAACTGACTGCTGCAATCCACACTGACCAGTGTCAATTGGATGAGGAAATGCCTCTGAACCACTGTCTTTAGTGTGTACAGTACACGTTTTTGAAGTGGAGGAGGAAAGAAATGTTAGGTTCTCAGGCTACGAAGGAAACTGACCCTCAGCTTCTGCCTTTCCAGATAGCCTCTCAAACCACTGGGTCATTACACAAAAACAGATTCACACTTTTTAACCCTTCATTGTAGCTATTCTCTTATTCTAAAAACAGGATCTGTATTCTCCATGTTAACAGCATAGTTAGAGTCCAGTGTTTCTCAGGACTAAGGTACTCATCGGTTTTTCTGCTTTCCAGCTGGATGATGATGAAGTTGAGGGAGAGTTTGTTTGTCAAAGCATTTATGCAAATGTACAGAATGTGAACTTAAGACATCATCTATCAAAATGTCAAGACCACCAGCAAGACTCCAGCAAGATATCTAGAAATTTCTAGACACTCCTAAAGCTATGCAGTGCAGGGGATAATCTCTCTAAATCACTTCACTGATAAAAGTGCCAGCATTATACAAAAATCTGAATGTAAAGTGATTTTGTGAGTTTTATTTTGCCTTTTAAGTGTGCTCAAAGCCTAATATTAACTTTTTTTTAGGGGGGGGAAGAGGAGTCTGAAATTATCTTTTTTTTAATGTTGAAGAATAGTTTATTCTATAACAAATTCTATTCTGACTCAGTTAAGTTAGATTTGAAAGAAGCTGACAACTGACAGTCGTTAAAAGGATGAATATCTGGGTTTATCCAAAAGGTTTTGTTCACTCCTTATCAGGCAAACACACAAAAGTCAATGAAAGCAACCAAGACAAAACTTTAGCATTCATTTGTGCTGAATTTTAATGTCTCGTTTTCCATTTGAATTTTTTTAAAAAAGGAAAACAAGCATGGTTCTTTAGTGTGGTCTCAAACTTTCCTGTAAACTCTTAAATCATTCTCTTACTTCTACTCATAGATGCCTCTGACATAAGAACTGTTAAATTATTACAACAGCAAGGGCAAAGTATATTTCGAGTTGTTTCACTTAAAGTGAAACATACACAGATATATGTTTTGAAGATTTTGACTTCCAGCTTGAAAGATGCCAGCCTTAAATTTTAGGAAGACATTAAAAAACTACCCAAAAAATAATTTCAAAATAATCTCTATTCATGTGCCTTGCCCATAATATATAACTGCAGTGTAGTTTTGAAGAGTCTAGCTTCTCAGTTTGAGAGAAACTGTGATTACAATACACAAGGGAGGTTGTAATCACAATTAAATTCACAGATTTATACCTATATGTGATTGATACAATAACAAGTTAAGAATGAGAAAGAACATCAAAAAGGTACTGCTTGACATTGTCACAGGAGACTATTATGCTCTTTTGGATATCTATGTACTATTCTAATATTCGATTGCAGATACAGAAGCTAGCCAACTGAGGAACCAACAGCCGCTTAACCATAGTACCCTACAGCTCTCTGTGGATCTAATACCACCACACTGCTCGTGTCTCAACTTCATGGTCATCTTAGATAGTGCAATCCCATATGTTTTCTTCCTCTTAAATATATCCACACTTGTTCTGTATATAAATCACAGTTCCAGTAAAGAACAGATCTCTCTCTTCTTAACAAAGCAACAAAAAAATAACTCCTGCCAAAAATGAAAGGATGGGGTGAACTCCAAACAGTCTCTTTGGTCATCAAGGCTTACTTAAGAATGACTAATCAGAAAAGGCAGACTTTGGACCATGTCCATTTTATGCTCTTAAACAAATGGAAATTCCAGAGTCAAACCTTTTACTGAAACTGCCTTGCATGTTGAGCTCTGTGAACATGGCATTATCTGAATTAAAATCCGTTAGGACCTAGAAGTACAGGGAGCAAGTTGCATATTTTCCAAAATAAATTCATAGCTGATAAAGGCCACAAATCACAGCTCTAATGCACTCAGTGAAAGAAGTTGTGCTTAGTGAAGTCTGCAGCACTCAAATGTCTAGTCACCCATGAAACAGAAATCTCAGAAATGCACATTAGTGTAGGCTTGTCTCCTAGGGTTTTCTGTAGCAAGATTAATATCTAGTATTTTAAAATATGTCTTGGCAAGAGCAGATGCACATTAGGATTCCAGCAACATTTTCTGAATATGGCTCTAGGTGGCAGAAAAACAGCTAACTCCTCCTGCACACTGCTTTGTTAACAGCAGCACAGATAGCATCCACAGCATTGACTGCCTTTGACACAGTCACAGTGAATCCATTATTTAAGAAAGAGATATTCTTCAGTGAATTCTCTAAATAAGCAATAACAAATACTTTGTGTTCTTGCTTTCCTGCTGAAGTGGTAATGGGCAGAAACTCAGTGCATTATTGTTGCCATATGTCTCTACAGTCACATTGATTTAATTGGTTGTCATAAAAATCTGACAAGAGGGAAGCCAGTTCCTAACTGGCTATGAGCCAAAGAATACTGGTGAATGGACTACTTAAATATCGCTAAAGACTCCTTGCCTTCTACCAATGCCACTGAACTTGTCATCTTGTCCATACTCTAGACAATCTATTTTATGGATGAAGGTGCAGAACTTTGACTTTTGGATCTAATTTGTCTTGCAGAATTATAGATCTTACACGGTGTGGAAAGTATCTATGCTTCAATACTAATTTCCTAATACACAAAACATTTTCACAGAGGGCAACAGATGGACTGCCTCATCAACTGTATCCATATCACCCATCCGTAAATCTGTGCTGTATTTAAACTGCTTAGTCCTTCCTTAACATCAAAAGGCAACCACATGCAAGAACATCCATATTACATAACAGAATATTTAGCACTTGCATGAGAACTGTCATACAAGAAGCGGAATACACTCTTACATACCTGTGGTTTACTGCAGGGTAGCATTGCTACCCACATTTTACAGAGGGAAAAACAGAGATACTTGAGAAATGACTTGACTTGGCTTTGGAGTGTGGTAAAACCAGGAGTGGTATGCAAAGGCTCAGCTTTTGGGCTATGTGCTTTGCTAACAGAACTGTCATCTTCTTTTTTTTTTTTTTTTTTCTTGTCACCCTGACTCTCAAGTGGTATGAAAACACTGCCCTATTTTGAAAGAAAGAAAGAAAAAAAATTCCTCTACATAGAAAATACAACAGCCAATACATATTGTTTGTATGCTCATTTTATAGCATGTTCATCATACCACTTATGTCAATCCATCAGGAAGTTAGGTGTTCAATCTGTGTGAATTATCTGAGCTACCCCTATGTTCTTTGGCAGCAGGAAGATAAAATATGCCCAACAAGCAGATACATTCATTCTTAGGAACTGAGAAGAATTTACAAACATCATGTAAGAAAGAATTTTAAACAACTCTAAAGAAGTTTGGTGTACTGATTTAATATAAGTTCTTTTTAAAATATATTGTGAATGCTTTTAGATGCATGAGAACTGCGGTAGATTCAGTGCAGATTTGTTTTAGAGAAAATACAATATGTTCAGTATAATACATTAATCTATGAAAAGGAGAGACATGAACTTAAAGCTAATGCTCAACTTATTTTTTTATTGCAAAAGATGGATGGTAAGGTTATTTGTTTTGACAATGAGTTAAAAATGAAAGTAAAAGTGATGTAACACTGCTAACAGCATGAGTTTTTTGCCTGCGTTTCTTGAGAGGTTTTTTTCACCTTTTTTTTTTTGACTGCAGTAAAATATTTACCAGACTGTATCCATCAAGGCTGATCATCCAAAACATTTACTGTATTTTTTTGGCTCAAAGATCTATCAGTGTAGGTAATTTATAAATCTAGATACTTATGCCCATAAAATTGTTCTATGCAATAAACAAATTTGACAAGTTCATCTGAAAAAAATCAAATTAAGTTCTCAATTTTCATGCCTTAGTAAATGGTTGACTAGTTATGAATGAATTTAAATACATAAATTAGCATCAACATATTCCTGAGAGATGATTACTGAAAACAGCATACTACCATGGCAAGAACTGTACAGCAAAGCAACATTTCTATGCAGTAATTAAGATGATACCCATTAGCCAAGGACAAGCCATGAAATTGATTGAACAGATTCTGCACAGTAACTAACTCCTATTTCAAAATACTCAAGTGAACAATCATCTGTCCAAATACCACATTATTAAACTGAAGAGACCATAGCTGATTTTGGCTACTTTGGCATAAACCTTGAGAAGAATCCATGCTACTAATAAATTTAGTCAGTTTTCATCACTAAACCTAAGATTGACTCACTGTAAAGAGTGTAGTTGATATGATAAGTAAACGAGTTAGAACACACTCTGGTGAACTGCACCTGTGCAATCCTCCTTGGATTGTTTCAGATGAAAGATGATAGAAAGCTGAGCACTGAACATTTGTATGTTAAAACCCTGATGGGTTTTAAATTCTTAAGAGCTTACCAAGCTCTAACACAAAAATCAATTGCGTTAAAGCAATACTAAGCGGTTTATTAAAGACCCTGTTTTTCCCTTGTGTAAGGCTTATCTGAAATTATTTTAGATGGTGACAAACAATTATTAAAAAAAGGCTTCTCCATGAATCTAGATGAAGACCTTCAGATCTCAACTATTCTATCCAACAATTAAAACATGAACAGAAGAGTCTTTAAATTTGTTAATGTTTGAAAACTCTGAGATATTAAAGCAGGAAAAATATAAAATGCTGTTCTACCTTGACAATGTGGAGGGAAATTCTGGGTTTTGGAATACCTACAAAGAAGCAGAAAAAAAATATTTAGTTTTGGATTTTCCACTTCTAAACTTACAACCCCATAGGTGTTGACTTGACCTCATCTACACTAAAACATACTTTGCTGATTTATCTGCTAAGAATTACATGAAATTTCAGAGATGCAGATCCTTTACTAAGTAACAGTGAGATGATCAAAACCTGCACTGAACTGCTTCCTAATCCACTACATGCAAAAAGTACCCATGTTTTCCCTTATAAAATTAGAGCTGTTCAGAATTTCTTGATGAAACTGACAGAGCATCTAAACATCCTCAGACACACTGGAAATTTATTTTCACTTAGCCCACAGTTCTCCTGCAAGGTAGATTCAAACCTGACTACATTCTGTTCTTTGTGCTAAGGGGTAGTACAGCGATATGGCTCGATATGGATATAATGAGCTGGGAAACCCTTCTAGAGACCGCTGACTACAGTGCGGGAAAGACAGTGACTGCCTGTGCTCGCTATCTTCAAGATGAAAGATTGAAGTCAGCTATTCTCAGCCTCACAACTGCTCTCAGGTCCTGCTGAATTCTTCTAGGCCTTGAGAAGTCACATACAAGGTAGGTTCTACCCTATGCCAGGCAGCATCTGCTCTTAAACAAAAAAAATGTAAAAGTAAAAAATGTTTCAGAGCTAAATCTTTTAGAGAAGCAGCCCCTAGCTTTCCAATTCATTAAGGAGTGTTCGGCACATAGTTTCAGTAAACATTAAAGTAGTCGTTCTTACCTAAAAGAGGGATGGTACAGCACTGCTTGACAGTATTTTTTTCAAAGTGCCAATATGCTATAAGTTTTTGTTGGAACTGCAATCAGATTAACAGAGAATTGGAAGACTGTCTGTGGTTTTCCATGTATGACTCAGTCCCTTATCAGTTGCGTCTACTTCTGTGCTGAAAATCTATAAAGCTTGGATTTGGCTGGTGAAAGATCTTAAAAATTAAAATAAATAAATAAATAAATAAATAAAATAATAAAAAAAAAAACTGAGTCAAACAATGTACTTCACGATTCCAGCTGGAAGACAAACCAAAGAACCAGCTCTAACCAGCAAATATTACTTTCTCACTCATCGCTGCATTGTATTTAATCCCTTCCATAAACACAGACATGTCAGATGAAGAAAAAAAGTAAGCATTATCAATTAGAGTTGCTTTAGAGAAAACGCCAGTTAACCATTTGCAAAGCATGATCACCTCCAATGGAGTAACCTTTCCATTACATTCTTTCTACTCATTTTTTTTGGCAATGCTGCTTTGTGCTGACCAGGTTGACAGTGTTGGTCATCTGCACTGCTTCTTGCATTGCTGTTCTGCGAAATGAAATCACAAACTGTTCAGTCAAAACTACATATGAATAATTAAATTCTCAATGCATTTTTAGGTTTTAATCTTATCCTTATATTTTCTTTTACTTCATTATTTTAAAAAGGGTTAAATAATGTGAGCAATAAAACAAAAGACCCAAAAGTCATATTTTGCATTTTTAAGGCAGATCCAAAAGAACACAATAAATACTTTTTGTGGTGTCTGAATTGGTTCTGAATCAATCATTTTAAAAGGGAAACAAGTAAGTAAAAAATGTCAAGTACCTTCACAATTTACCAGAACTCACTATTTGATTATGATCAGTGCTCAGCTTAACAATTCCACCAGTATTTGAAATCAGTTCATCAGTGTTAAATCTTACAAAAATAAGGAAGTGCTACATCCAGCTCCGAAGTGCATATAGTAATTATCAGTTCACAGAAAAATAACACACCACTCTAGGAGAAGAAGCTAAGCAGAGTATCATCACTTTAGGTCAGAAATAGCCATCACTCCTCCTTGTCTTGTATCAATGAACACACAATATCAGCAACCAGACAGAGGGGGTTGCAGTGAGCCACAGCAAAACAGAAATCTCCATGGGCTTGCTTACTCACAGGGCCAGAAGTCCAAACAGTGTGGCCTCCATCCTTTATTTTACAGATATCACTCAGTTTAGAAGCTTCGTTTCAGTCACAGAAGAGATACATCTGACTAATTGCCATGGGCTCACCACCCTGGTTTACATAGTGTAACCATTTGGAGAATTTAATTTGGAAAATATAATTGCTTCAATGGAATAATGGCCAGCATCATTAAGTTAAAACAGAAATTGCAGCAAGCTCTTGAGGTGGCATCAGCTTCTAGTTCTTTATTTCAGCTGGATGTTGGCTGAACAGTGGGAACTCCAACAGTTAAGTTCCCACAAAGTTCATGATGAACGGTTAGTTCAGGGAGATACAAAGCTGAAGTGCCAAGGCTTCCCGCTCTTCCTGAGTCCTTCCTTCAGGTCCAGCATTCAGGTGCTGATACTGTTTACTACCAAGTTACAATCAAATTTAAGAAGCAAAAAAACCACAGTTCAAAGGTAGCGATAGCTAAAAAAAAAAAAAAAAGTTACAGAAACTAACATTTGTTTGGTTTTGTTTTCCAAAATTTAAGCACCTTGTTTTTAATATTACAAATACATATTTGAAACTCTTCCTGTTATGAAACTGTATTTTCAGCACACTGAAATAATTCCTACATTAAGTCTTAAAGTGTTAGTCTGAAAGGTTAGATGCCTTGTCTAGTTTAGTCTAATTCAGAAGTAATTATCAAATGTCTCAAACATCTTCACAGATGAGTCAGTCTTACAAGTAATGGGCAACACTGGACAAAGAAAAGAGGAGTTGTGCTTGTCAGCATGAGGGATTTCACTGCAGGAGAGCTGCTTTCATTATTCAACGGTCAATAGATGTTGCTATAGAAACTACATAGTTAGCAAGACATGTAAGCAAAAGAAATATGATAAAAACAAAACTCATATCTATCCAAAAAGTGGTAGTCAGTTGTTGGTTTTACCTTACAAATATATCACCAACTGATGAGATTTGTCCTAATGATATAGTATATTCACACAGTACTTGTCTATTGGATCCATCATGCATTATAACACATAATAATCAAAATGAGCATCGACCCCAAACCCTTTAAATATCAATTTAAAAATGAAATAACATCCAGTTATTTTAATATGCAAAAATAGCATTTGGTTTCATAAGAAGATCTCTGTACTCAATCAGTACTACTGACTAATTACTAATATCTCTTGTATGATGTACTTCCTTTGCTTATAGGAAAAATAGCCATTTCATATTTAAACTAGCTTTTAGAGGTCACAGAAAGTACTTGCAAATACTGTCTGATGTATGAAACGGATGATCACATGCATAGCAGTTTGGCTTGACTATGTCCATATTCTGCACATACGCTGATTTGAGTATTTGTAATTAGCGAATGAAACATGAGATTTGTATTATTTCCATTTTGGATAATAAAATATATAGCCAATGTGGTATTTTACAACAAGTGGGATTTAAGAGAGCTAGAAACGTAACATTTTAAAAGAAACAATATGTAAGACACATGATCATATTTCATGTGCTTGCCAAACATAAGGCTTTATATAGAAACTATGCTATCAATAGAACCATGGTCAGTATTCCTGGAATAAATTTGTCAATATTTGCATAATCATATTTTCCACTAAGTTGATTTCTGTTGTGCACACTTTCAGTAACATTTTCTTTTTTCTTCTAGAAATAAGTATAATAAATACTTTCAGAAAAAGATGTACACATCAGAACCTGCAAATCCTCTTATTGCCTTTCCAAGTCCTACGATCAGGGTTGAGTTGCTGAGACCTGAGCTTTGCATTCCTACTGATACCTAGATGAACGATTTTGATAGAGAAGTCCCCAGCATCAATCACCAAAATAGATGTATTAAATAGGCAAAAGCCAAGAAAATGAGAACATCTGATATGTCAAGATGTGAACTATGCCAAATAACTAAAAACAACATGAGTATTATTGTCTTCAGAAAAAGAAAAGCACATTGAAGAACACAGCAAAACCACACATTTGTCCTCTATTCAACAGTAACTTGCTTATCAAGTCATCACAATTAAACCTTTCATTATCGCATTGCTTTCCAGGTCTATGAATTAAAAATGTCAATACATAGAAATGATTGCTTGCATTCCCCCTGAAAGCCTTGGTGCTTTTAACTGGAAAATCTCTGGACTACTATCTATAAGCCTTGGCCACTAAGTTGCTTTGGAAAACAGAATACCCAGTGTTTCACAAATGCTTGCATCAGCACTATAGAAAAAGATGATTAAACAGAAAGAGAACAATCAAAACTTTTATATTTTTAACGGAAGAAGCATTAATCAAGAAATAACAATTTAAATAGGACACTTCTGGTTTGCACTGATCTATTATTTGGCCAGTTTGGCCATTTTAGCTGGACTATTAAAAGTAATTCTTAGAAAAGACATCGAGTCTTCAAGGGTCTCATTCCCTTGCTATCCCAGAGGACTGAGATTAATGTCTACTATGGGACTGTGCCAGGAACATGGTCTTTTCTTGTTAACACTGCTCCTGGAAAAGAGAGAACTATTGTAAACCTCTTAACACACTTTCCTCTTGCCGTGTCTGTCAACCCTGTCACACAATTTGAAAGGATATTAGAACAGACAGAGAGTGCAGAGTTGAAATCAAGCATACGTCCTTGTTCCGTAAAAGCTTTGCATATCACAGGGTCTGTGTTATGAAATGGTCAACCGTTTGCCCCTGAGTCCTCATCCATTACATTCACATAAAAAAGACCATCTTACAGTCAGAGATGCACAAACTGTTAGATGCCACCTCAGTATGGCAGGAGAGAGGAAGTTCATTGCCCAAGCCCAAGCTCAGTATACCCCAGGGGACTGAAGCTGAGCCAAGGCAGTCGAAGGACAGACGTAAAACCAATTTGGATCTTCGCAGACGGAAACATCTGAGTCTCTTATAAGATTAGGGGTCTCCCAGGTAGAGAGAGCTTGGAGCCATATCAGTGATGGGGGAAGTGCATACTACTTCAACTAACATTACTTCCCAAGACAGAAATTCCTTTGACAAGGAGTGGATTTGGCAGGATTTCTGCAGAAGGAAACCATCACTATGAGGCTTAAGCACCTATGCCTGATTTACAACACTCTATGCTTTATAAACAGTAATTTGAAAAAAACCCTGAAATCTACTAAAGCAAAAAGAGCTTACCTCTTTTCCACAAAGTACACTATTACCATCTAATAAAAAAGAAACAATCAGCAGCTGTACAACATTTGTTCATGGAAAACACTCCAAGAGTGCAAAACGGTAATTAATTTTTCTCATTCCCTAAGGGAGGTAATTCAGTGGCCCTAGTTCACATCCCTCAGTGAGGAACCTTGCCCAAGTTCACATTGTAGTCACCAGACAAAAAGGATTATCCATGGGAGAGCTAGCACACCTCACATCTCCATCAGGTAGGGAGAATCTGGCCAAGCAGCTTAATTCAGTAGCCAAGTTAATAATAAACTTCAGAGCAGAGGTGAACTACTTAACTGTTTTGAGGCTGTTGGTGGTCCGCCATGAGGAGAACTGAATTCTAATTACAGGAAAATCAATAGTAAATGGGACAAAAAATGAAGGAGAAGGAAGGTTTATTTTATGTGACCAAAGGTACTACCTGTGTCCTGGTAAACTTATCCAGGACCAGACCGTTCCATCCTGTTGAACTGTTATCTGGCTTCTTGGCAAGACTTCAGAACAAGATCCAGGCAGTGCCCTGATACATTCAGGAGAGGACACAAGCTATAGTCTGCACCCAACAGGCTTACTGGGAACTTGGTAGCAAGGCAATGCAGATGAAGTTAGCTTCATGAACATGTTTGTATTTTTCTACTTGCAGCTGAGGCCAGAAATTAGTCCTGGTCATGCCTCATCTACAAAGTTGTACTATAGTTATGCTTGTCACTATTTCAAAGACAGTTTTCAAGTCATGTTAATGTATGAGGCTGCTCCAAAAATAATACCTCCTATTTTATTACACTGGCCCACAATGTCAGAGGTAGGTGTTGGTGACATGGCAGTAGAGGTTGAGTCTTCCTGCCAGTATTCCATTACATTTTGTTGTTGTGTGACAGATCATATTTCATATTGCAGCAGAGGGGCACTCTGACGAAAGTAGCATCTGACATGGAAGTACATACGAAGTACATATGAAGGAAAGATGTGCCATTGAATTCCTCTATGTAGAAAAATATTGCTTCCACTGGCATTCATTGACACTTGCTGAACATTTAAGGAGACCAAACAGTGGAATACAGTGAGGCAGTGGGTGGTGTGTTTCAGCAGTGGCAACAGAGACAGTGGTTCACCTCTGCTGGTGCAGATTTTTATGAGCACGGCATGCAAGCTCTCATCACCAGCAACAAATGGATAGCTAATGGTGGTGACTGTGCTGAAAAATAGCGTCTGGTAGCTGAGAATTTGCTCTATGAAATACTGTTATTGTGCTCTTTGTATCTGTTGTAGTTTCCATGGAAATAAATAGGAGACGCTGCTTTCATAGTGACCTCCGTAATTCCAGCTTTACTGCGTTTGGAGAAATGTGAAACATTGGAAAAGATTGTGCTAGATTAAATAATCATCTAATTTCAAACTGTCTTCTTCCAGTGAAGCTCTGCATCTTTAACTTATACAAGGAAAGCTTAAGAAGTGGCTGAACGTAATTTTGATGACTTTTCTAAAATTTCTGTAGATTTTCCGTGTTTTTTAATTGTTCTCTCTTTTTTTTTTTTTTTCCCCCAAAACAATACTGCCTTTTTAGCTCTTCTAATCCTGAATTGATACTCCTTGTTCATATTGTTCATATCTAGCTGATTCTTTACTGTGGCTCTGAATTGGCTTCCATATCACCTAATTCAAGATCAGTGCCTCACATCTGGTATGCATGACCTAATTTGTAGTCCTATGTTATCAGTACTAATTAGAGTAAAATTGATGGAATCAAAATCACACAGATTTTTCTGGAAAGTAATTCTGGAAGAAAAATAATAAGGCAATGCAGGGATTTACAGCTTGAAAGCACAGTACTTGCTTTTCTGATTACTTTTTACTTGCTTTTCTAATTACTTTTTAGTTGCTTTTCTAATTCTACTTGATTTTCTGGGAGGATGTTTTGGTGTTAAAAAAGTCTAATGATGCAAAACTAAAGTAAATGTAGTCAAATAGAGACTTTTATTTTCTTTATTACAGAATATGGGTTTATAACTTTTCTTTCCTACTTGGAATGAAGGCAAATTCTGAAATCTTAGGACACTCATTATCAGGCAAACTTCTCCTCAGTTTTATTGTCTTTTTTTTTTTTTTTTAATCATTATGATTTCATGAGCAATGATTTCATTATCTAGATTGCAATAGAAAACTAGAACAGGTCACTCAAGAAAAGGAACTGGCAGGATCTAACTAGACTTTCTGGCACCTTTGGGTGTAGATTTTCCTTTTGGAATTAGAGTTTGAAGATCAGTTTAATTTCTTCAATACAGGCATTAAGATATTTTTTATTAAACTATTTTTAACCATAATACAACACAGTACTGAGCACATACGTTGTTTATGATGTCAGTACAGCTAACTTAATCATCTGGCGTTGATTATATGAACGTTTTAATTTGTTATTTATTTGCTATTTGACTATGCCTGTTATGAGATTTTCCATGGCTTTCTTCAGAAGATCAGCCATCTTGATTACTCAAAATACACTATTTTTTTATTTTTTTTTTTAATGTCAGGACATTATACCTATGTTTCTTACAAATCAAGAAAAAATGAATGAGAAAATTCATTGGTTTTCTTCTATAAATGGTGGATATAAATTTTCCAATCTTGCAGATTTAAATTGTCTTACTATGCTAGATTTGAATTAACATTCTTGCTAGTTGATGGTAGCTCTTGCACCATTATTTCATACTCTTCTACATTCTTATTTCTTACCGGAACTATATGAACAACAGGATTTTCTTTTTTTGCTCTTCTTTTTTAAGGATTAAATTTTAAATATCTGATAGCTTACCTCATCTATTATCTGCTGACATTTATTGTTAATAAACCACTCATATGTCTATCTATGGATGAACACGTTTCCATGGATTGTTCAGTGTCTATATATACATTATGCATGGCATTCTCATGTCTCTTTCTGAGTGGGATGGCACTCTAATCACAGAGATATATTTTGTTTGGTTTTTGGAACTGCTACTTGTTCTTCTAGAAAGCACTGTTCTGCAATTTTCTGACGGTTTATGTCTGTCCTCTGTAGTAGACATGCAAAGCAAAATATTAAATACATTTATGAGACCAGAGTTCAGATTTTGCAGTCCATCTGTTTTCAATGCTTGAATTTCAGTGTCACTTATTGCTGGCAATGTACACGGACTAGAGTAGTAGTAGTGTTGCAAGTTTTTTGTTTTTTTTTTTAAACAAATATTAACACATTTGTACAAGAAATCATACAGTTAGGATAATAAGCTGTATGTTTATCAAATATTAAACATTCATCCTCACAATTTTAGGTGCAACCACAGAACTGTATTTAATGTCTACCTCTAGAAAGGTACTTGCAAAATAGTGCAGTAAAATGTTTAAGCTACTAGTGGTTTGGTAGCACTGTGCCATATATCCGCAATTAAAAAAAAAAACAGGATATTAACAGACTGAACAAATCTTAAGGGGCAAAAAATCTCTTCAGCCATCACTCACTTAAGCAGTTGCCATTAGAGGAAGTTGTATTAAGTGCAGATGTTAAGTGTCTGCAGGAGCTGCGGTGTGAAAACATCAGGCTATCCAGCTCTTTCCAAGACTCCTAGTGCATGAACCCTACATGCCATTTAGACTGAATATCCACTGTGACAGGGGCACTTGCGTGAAGTTCTGACTCCATCAATACATCGCACACTAAGATCTTATTATTTTAACAAGGCTACTTACTGTGCCAGTTCCAAATGGACATTAATGCTGAACACCAAAGTAAACACTGTGGACAATGAACTTAATCACTGCAAACACCTGATGACTACTTCCACCAGCCCATTCTTTTTTCTGTCTGTAGCAGGCTGCCCATTATTTTGGTCCTTTGGGCAGCAATTAGCTGTCATCAACCTCCCTCTCTCAGGCATCTTTTCTGTTAGAGATTAAACCCCCTCAACACAGTCCATTCCTCTGTCTGTTGCTACTCTTTGTTGGCTACACCGTGTGCACAAATTAATTAGGGCTCAATTCAGGGGCTGACTCAGCTGGTTTACAGCACAAATGAGTACAGCTGTTTTTCTGCATAAGATTTTCAGTTCTTTTTTTTTTTTTTTTTGGTTTGGAAATATACTGTGTGTGTTCAAATTAAACAAGCGATTTTTGGCAGATGCAATTGGCTAAGGAAGTTGACGACATGGATCTGTTTAGCCCATCTGCTCCTGAGGATCCAACTCAATTTCTTGCAGAGCGTTAGGGTTAGGACCACTGAGTTTCCAGTGTCAAAGGGTGGCTTCTCTGCCTCAGATATGCTGGCATTCTGATCCTGGGAGGTCCCCTGCCCCCCAAAAACAGAAACATCTGGAATCACATGGACAGTTTGTTTGCTGAGTTCAGCAACAGGGATCCCTGTAGCTACAGCTCCATCCCACTGTTAGGGGACCTACAAAGCACTTGGCAATTACTGTCTTTACTATAGGATTACAAGTGCATTTGATATCATATGTACAGTACAAGTCTTCAGATTTTACAAAAAATATTCTTGAGGTATAGTTTACACTGAACTACTTCCTCAGAGAGATAAACATAACGATATTTTAATTTAATTTAGGAAATATTCCTGAAATAAAAGGATATTTTACTTAAGTAACCATGTTATGTTTATATCCTCTTACATATGCTTGAATTTTAAAATTCTGAGTAATGATTCAACATTGGAGCAATGAAACACCTCAGGTGATTGGAAAAAGCACATTATGAACATGCAGATATTCTTCACTGCACAACTCAGGAGTCATTCTTTGCTCATAAAACTGGAGCATTTGATTATGTTCCCACTGAAGTCAAATGAGAGTGCTCCTGTTAACTTCTATGGATGCCTGTAAAATGCTAGCATACATGTGTTTATGAGACTTTGGTACTCTGGGCTTGGTTTCACTGCTACTGGACATTAAACATGGCAAACAATATATAAATGATGACATAATTACCTGGTCAAGGACCAAAGGATGCTCTCAGACTTCATGGAGTTCTGCATTCCTTGCAGCCACTTGAGCCTTATTTTATTAGGAAATACCACTATTTTATGGTCTAATTGCGTAAACATTGCTGCGAAACAAACAAGTACAGTCACAAGACTCAGAACATCAGGAGTTTTCCACAACCTGGAACAATTTGTTTATATTTTCTATTTCTATAGCTATATCTGTATGCATGGATGGCTTCAGCCCTCTGCACTACCAAGATCCAAACAGTGGCAAAGCCAGCCTGGCAGTTGGAACCAGAGGATTACTGTTACTATGTTATCAATTAAACAGGTGTTGAAACTCTTTACTAAAGGGTTAATCAGCTCCTCTCAGAAAAAGCCGATTGAAATAAAGTTTTGTATTATTTACTGAAGCAAAAATCTTTGGGTTCTTCCTATTTAAACAGGAAATAAATATATATTATTTTGTCTGCTTTATCTTTGTTATTTTTAAGAAGTAGGTACTGAGCTGTCATCAGTTCAGATGTGAACTACTACCTCAAATGTTGAATACAAATGTTGTATAAATTGTATGTTTGAGTCACTCGTGGAATAGATATGGAATTATTAGACATACAATATGTAAACATCAGGGCAAAAGTCTCTGTGAGTCAACCCTGGAAGGGAAGTTATTTAAATCAATAGAGCGAAAACAAGAGGTAGAAACGGTACAATTCAGAAGAGAAAATATCTTCATAATTTTCTAGAACAAACATTCTAATTTAAATTCAACTGTGCTTAAAAAAAAAAAAAAAAGCAAATACTTACGTGAGCAGAATCTCACCCAGCCCAGTCTCAACACCTGTACGCATGAATAACTTTACACACTTTGCGCTAAGATTGGTTTGAATGGCATTCCTCTGTCTGTCCATTACCACGTAACTATTATATGCCTTAAGAAAAACATTCCAGTCTAAAGAAAATACATTGCCAATTCAAAATAAACATTTTCAACATAAATGTACAGTTACCTGTAGAGTTTGCTATTAATAGACCCTGATTTTTAGGCCATACCTCATTAGCAATTTCTGTACCGATGAAACCACTTTCTAGATTGACAGGTGGCTGATTTCTAAAAAAAAAAAAAAACCAACAACCTTATTTTGAAGGTTTTTATCAAGAAAAAACCCTCTCAATTGGCCCAGTGCATTGTGATTTCCGTGGTTCTTTTTCTTCTGAGCTGTTCAATTAGTTGGAAATCTCTCTCTGATGGACTGAAGCAGCTTGAGTGAACGCCTGAGCGCACAACCAATTAGGCTCATTTGAAGTTGCAGAATTGCCTTCTTTGGTGTTAAAACCCCATGTCAAACACTGGGTCTAAGATCATTTGTACTACAAAATGAGATTGACAGAGCAGCTGCAACAGGGGGCATGCCTGCTGGACGACTTAATTGTAGAGACTGAAGGGCCATCATGAACTGGCGTGTGGAGATTGTATCACCACTGCTGCATTACAAATGCTCTTTATTAACAGTGATCTGTAATCAATGAGCTCAGGCTTTTTGCCAGAGCTCCAAAACCAGGCGGGCAGCTCTCCTCGAAAGGAAGAGGAGGAGCCACCAGCGCAGGGTGTTGCAGCGATGGATGCACCCTCCCTGGCACCTCGCTAGGGCTGGGAATCCGCGCGGAGGGAAACGTCCATCCAATAGCAAACAGCTTTCCCATTTAACAGAATATGCATCAGCTGGGCTGAGCATGCAGCAGTGTACGGGCAATTGCACTTATACTGGCTTGAATGAATGACGGTTACTTTGACAAATCAGTATTTCATTAGTCGAAGAGTACACCAGCCCACACTGGTATGAATAAAATAGTTGTGATGGTGGCATAATGCCTGTAACTTAATGGTAAGCTGGTGAGACAAGTTACCTGAAATAAATCCAATACACTTAGTTTCAGTAAAATACTGGAAAAACAAACAAACAGGATCCAGCATATTTAAACATTTTTGGTAGAAATTCTTTTCCTTTTGTTAATAATACACCTTCATTTTTTTTAAAAGCAGTTGCTTCCCACTGATGCTTCCAAGACAGCCATTGTTTATATCCACTTACTGTAACCTACTACTGGAAAACAAAAGAAAACAAAACAAAAACAAAACAATATATGTGCACGGGTATTCACAGATTACTTAATGATGAGACATTGTAAAAACAACGTTGAAGTCAATATTCAGTTTAGTTAAAATTAACAATAACTGGCTGTAATTACTGACCCAATGCCTTTTGCTATAAGAATAACCTCGGTGCTTTCTTCAAAGATATTTTATTCTTGCCTGCTTTGCACTCTGAAAGATTATCATAAAAGAAACAAGAAACTTGACCAAACAATATAGGAACAACTCAACTACTGTGGCAAATCACATGCAGATGAGCTCCTCAGTTATAAGAGAGATCAGTGCTTGGATGTGTACTGTAAACCTGTGGTACCTCACATCAGTCAGAGAGAGACAGAATTACTTTTAATTACAGGGTTTTTTTGTTTTTGTTTTTTTGTTTTTTTTTCCTTCCTTTAAAAATATATATAGCAGAAACTAGGATTATCTGTTCAGGTGCTTATTTCTTTTCCTTAAGGACTAATTTTAGTATTGATAATTATGGCATGTTTATAAAGGTTGTTCAAATTATACAGATTCACATTGTGTCATTCTGCATCGTTTACAACAAAGCAGCAGGCAGCAGAAATCAACTTTTAGGAAAAACTTCTGAAGTAAATACCTGCACATGTACTCATGTTTTAAATTATCCTTAAGAAATCTCCCTTACCACTTGACGTTGTTTTGCCTGCACCTTGTCTCATGGTTACCTCATGGTCCCTTGTATGACTCTGTCCATGTGCTGCCTCTTTCCTTACAACTGTGTGTAAGGAATTGCTGCAACCAGTGACCTAGGAGGATACAGGAGAACTGTACTGGCTGCTACTGTTACCAAAAGACAAGAAAAATCCAAGTATTCATCTTGTTTAGTGTTGGAAACACATCATGTCGTATTGTTTTTGCAATGTTTATTGTCTCATTGCCAAATCTTGCTGTGAAATGTTGCACCTGTGGCAGGAATTCCTGATAGCAGGATGGTGAGAGGTGCAAAAGAGAGATCTATAGGTAAGAAGATAATTAAAGCATAATCAAGACATCAAAAAAATTGAAAAGTAGGATCTGTTTCTAAGTAAATGAGTTCTTATACGGTGTATTCATCAGGTATCTTTGAAAATCTTAATCTATATTTGCGAGTATTTTTACACAAGTGTTCATACCAATGTACTCCAAGTAAAACAAGCATCTAAACTTATACAATATCTTAAAATAAGGAAATAGCTAATCAACAAATTTGACTGAGAGTAAATGGATATATGCTTGCTCCTACTAATGCATTTGTAACTAAACCAATACTCCACTCAGTCAATAAAGGAATGAGACATCTATTCCTTTTTCTCCTTCCACTTGTAGTTTCTGCATATTCTCTTAGCATCGTCTTTCCCACTGATTTCAGAGTATGGCCTTAGATAAAGGTGTTGTTGGGCCATTGTAATCTGGCTGAATCATCTTGCTCTTCCTCTTTCTGATCCAAAATATCTTATTCTTAACTTAAATTGTTCACCATTTCTTGCAAAACTTTAGTCCCAGTAAAAATTTGAAATACAACACACAGACATATGACACTTTGGCTATAGAAAATACAGAATGATTCAACCAAAACAGAATTATTCTGCAAATTTGCAGTATCAGCAGTTTGTGAAAGCTTTCATAAAATCATTAAGGTTCAAAAATACCTCTAAGACCATCTAGACCAACCACTGACCCATCCACACTCTGCCCACTAATCACATCCTCAGTACTACATTTACATGTTTCTTGAGCACCTCCAGGAACGGTGACTCCATCACTTCCCTGGGCAGTCAGTTCCAACACATTACCACCCTTCCTGAGAAGAAATATTTTCTAGCATCCAAAGTATCCAACCTGAATATGCTAGTGAATGGGTCCTTATCATGCTGTCTTCATGGAGCAAACTCAGTGGTTTCAAATGTCAGTGTATGGAGATTTCACAATGCTGGAAGATGACCACAGCATGTGTGAATAGATGGGTGACCTACCTCTTGAAGGATGATCTGATGATAAAGCAAGATTATGTTTCCTTTCTGTTTCCTAGTTACATATATATACACAAAAATATATAGGTATATAAATGTATTTACATTTATATGCATTTCCAACTTACTTAAACTCATTGCTACATTTTACAGTTAGGAACCATAATTCAAACCATATACAGAAATTGTTTTCCTATCATGCTTTGCTGAAGTATCAGCACTTTCTCTTCTCAGTGATGTGAGAGACTTGACCATAATATGTGACTGCTGTCATTTTGTTGAACATAATGATGCTCCATGCTGGCATGGCAGAGCACAAATTCAAGGTACATATAACTGAAACAGATTAGCTTTTGAATAGTAAAACAAATAGCTTATGATAAAATGAGAGAAATAAAATTAACAAAAATGCTCACTTTTTAGACTAGAAAACTATTGTAACTTCTTGTATAATTCATTTTTATTTAAATGATCTACAAAAAGAGCCACAAAGCAGCAATGCAGAATAAGAAAGAACTATTAGATCACCATTTAGTTCTTAAACTAAACATGAATGTAGGAAACTACTATTTTTATTTGTAAAAACTTAACTTGGTTACCATCACAAAACTGAACAATTACAATTCATCAGAATCCAAAATGTACAGCAGAGCATATTCTGCACCCAGAGAATCAACAGCATCATTTCTAATTGCCTGCAGCTGAAGTATCAAGGGCCAACTTTTCAGCCTTTTTCTTATTCATTTAAATACATTGTTGTGGGTTTGTTTTTTTTTTCTTAAAATGTTACTGTTTCCCAGTCAAAAAATACCTACTCTAAATGAATGCGTAATTCTAAAGTTGAGTAATGCTACTAGTGCTTTGAAAATATACTCCTTGAATATCATTTTTTAATAATAAAAAAGGCTCTTCTTTCCCTGCCAAAACAGAGAAACAAGGCTGGGAGAATCAAATGTCAATTGGTTTGTAGCAATGTGTACGGATTGGGATTGATCTTCTCTAATCTAAGGTTCCTCGTTTTAGAAGTTGAAGTCCTGATGCCCGTTGTGGTCAATTATGTAACTTCAAGAAATAATTCATGTTGCCTATCTTAATGCGATCAGTTTAAAAGAATGCCTGTTTTCTCTCATACACCATGAGCTGTCCTTAGGGAGACTACCCTGAATTTAAACTAACTTTTAACACGTAAATTATGGGAGATGAATATTCTCCCAGTCTGTAAAATGGATTAATTTACAAGAAAGACAGAAAATCAGCTAATACAGCAGCATGAGACAGTGCTCAGTCTGCTATGATGACCCTGAAACTCTTTATCATTTTAGTTTTGCTTCAGTCACTCCAACTCATTCATACCCCTTGGATTTTCAGTGAATTTAACAAGATGGTTCATTTCCTATCTCACTGATTACTCTTTTCTACATGTAAGGAAATATTGACCTGTTCTCTGATTAACATTAGCAACTATTGTTTCTTTTTCTGACCAAGCAGGATTTAAAACTTAAAAAAATCTTTCCACATCTATGGTTTAGCAACCTTTTTTTTCATCAGTCAACTTACTATTCATATAAAAAGTTATAAAATAAAGAGTGCAACACAAGAATAAATAATGTCCTAAATGCAGTAGAATCTATATGGATGAAAGTTGCAGATTCTGAACAAGCTACAGAGAACCTTGAAATATTCTGTTTTTTTCACTTTACAGTGGTATTATGAAGCCTATTTATAGGTATTTGCAATGATAAAAAGGCAAAAAGAATTGGGAGTAAGATTGTGAATTAACTAATTCAAACATGCACAAAGAGTAATAGTACGTCTATTTTACAGACAGTCTTCAGAATAAGTTGTCCTCAATTCTAGTGCAGTTATTTTGAAATGAATGCTCATTTGGATAAAATGTGAAGGTGATTTGAAATTGCTTCTTGAGTGAAAACTGTTCAGCTGGCAAAGCTTATGTTACATTTAGATAAGGATAGAATCTTCCTTCTAGAGGAAAAATATCTAAATAACTGATGATACAGGTTACTGCTCCCGTTGGGTTCTTTACTTGCTGATCGATCATTTAATCTGTTAAAAAATCAATTTTATTTTATATATCCAAGTGAAACACTGACCTGTGCATGTGATGTATCACTCATTTATGATGTTTCACATACTTAAGTCAAAATCTTTCTGATATCTTTATTGAATGTGGTGGTCTCCTCTCTCTTGCCCCAAATTCTAGTTGTTTAGAATTGCTCTGTATCATATTTCAAATGTTCCTGGAGATTCTTCTTCAATGCCATTGTACAAATTATGATAGGATATAATGTGTTTAGTATGGTAGCACATATGGTAGCACGTGGACCAGAGACTCAGATGAAAATCTGAAAGAGAAATCTACACAAAGATGGTCAATTTTTCCATGGATGGCTGAGGCACAATTGACAGGTTGTGATCCAAGTTCTGTAGGTCTTCATCTTGATGATGGAAATCAGTGGGATAGCTTCCTAAGGGTCTTCTAAGAACATTCCTTCTCCCTGTGATTCTTTCACAGATTTTTTTTCTTTGCTTTGTTCTCAAAGAAAAAAAAAGATTAATTAAACATAGTTTATTTAATTTGGAAAAATCAAGGAAAGAAATCTCCACTACAGCTTTTTAATACATTATTTCTGAATAAATTTGCTACACTTGGTAGGTTAAATTCATTTTAGTTCATCACAACATGACTAATAAGCAGTGTTTTATTTATAAGCAACATAAATATTTCAAGCAACTCATACAGTTTTTCTAAGCAATTGAAATCTGACATGCAACCTTTCTTAATTTATCTTAAAGCATAGCATAAATGCTTCCAAGAAATTTAGAAATGTTGTTTCCATGATAAAGTATTCAAGCATATTAAGTACCTCTATTTCAGTATTCTCCAGACACTAAAACATTTAGGTTCCAAAAGCCCAGTCAGATAAATGAAACATTTACTACCTATTAAATACTGCAGAAATGGCTGTTAAATATCAAAGAGTCACACATTAAACAATCAGTTTTCAATTAGGTCTTCTTCCCTTGTATAAATCAGAGAAAGAATCCAAAACTAGGTTGAGAAGTTCAAGTATCATCTCACATGCAGAGGCTGATGAAAGGAAAAGCAGGACATGCTAGCTAGGAGAGATGAGGAAGGACGGTGTATGAGCAGGAAACTTTCCACATTTAAAATAGCTAAGAGATACTCACTTAAAATCTAGCAGTTGTGAAAAGTGTCATGGAGCTAAACTAATCTTAAGGTCTCAATCTCTGTTTTGAAGTGAATATATATTTCCTACATTTTCTGCCCTGAATTAAATGTGCAGCTGCATTGACAGTTCCACAGAATAATTTTTGCTCGAAATAAAATCAAATCAAAAGAGACCTTGTTTGTCACATTTGAAACACTTTCCTCTGAGTATTCCTCCAGTCAGGAAAAGTTATTTCAGAATTTTACATCATCTTGCAATGTGAGTATTAAAAAGTATGAAAGCACCCCTCCTGACTTTTCTATACCACTCTACTTCCTCCAAAAAAATGGAACCAGATGACATTTTGGTTTATTTGTTATTAGAAGGAGTGGGAAGAATGTAATGTTGTATACACCCTCTGTCCATTATTTCTGTGCCAGCTTGAGTTTCATAATTTAATTCAATTCCAGTAGGGCAGAGCACAGCAATACATTTCATAAAACAGTAAACTATGCAAACATGACATCAAAGTTATAATGCAGTATTCATATGCATGCTGAGCTGTCGTTTTTATAACACAGCATTTTCACCAGAGGGACACTTAATTAAAAACAGATTCTTTGTATCTGGTATCAAACTAGTACCAACAATTAATTCATTCTAATTCTATTTTTCTATCAGGAACTAGTCTTTAATTGTGATGAAAAATGCGGTGTGCACATTTGATTTGAATTAGAGAAACCATGCTAAGGCTCAGCTAGAAGCAAAAAGAGAATAACCATCTTGTAAATAGGGAATACAACCTTGTACAAACTACAGGAGACCATTCTTTTCTGGAAAAAAAAAAAAAGGAGGCTGTCAATACAATACAACAAGGAAGATGGACAACTGTAAAAACGATCTCTTAACATTATTGTTACTAAGTTATTTACTAAATAACTACTAACAGAATCCTTACCTAATAAAATCCACAAATATAGATACTCCCTGCCTCTACTATGATTCAGAAACAAAGTGGACCCAGCTGAAAACGTTAAGGCTAGCAATATTGGGTTTGAGTGTTTTCTTTTAACTCTTAAATTTACTCCTGGTGTGTTTAAAAAGAAGTGCCGTTTTAGAAGGGATTTGAGTGAGGACAAGGTGATGATTTTGTAAATGAAGGTGGTAAAAATAATTGATACATTTCAGGAAAAGTGGGAAAACAGAGAGAACTATATATGGCCGCTACTGGTAACAGGACTGAGATGAATTAAGGCAGGGACTAGATGTTTTTAAGCAAGAGGTTAAGTTCAGAAAAGCTTTCACTGGCCGCAGTAAGCTTTGGACAAAAAATTTATTGCAGGAGATTTCTGTGAATATCTGCTGCTGGATATAATGATTTTCACATGAGAAAGTCTCTCCCCTGTTGTCTATGCTTCATGTCTTAGTGCTCTGTATCACATTCCCAGGGCAAAACAGAAAATATTTCCCCAGACTCAGGGAACCGTTCCTACAGAAACTGAACATAGACAGATGTATTTTATCTCATCTTTGCTATTTTAAGAATGAAAGTTCTTAAGATGGTTTAAAATCAGTGTTATTGTGCCTCCTTCGTCTGGACTTAGTTCTTGTTTAAGTCAAAAGCAGACTGTCAACTCAGTCAACCTATTTATGTTCCCTCACAATCAATGTTATAGTCATTTCTTGCCATTCTTCGGAAAATTGTGTTCTACTTTGCCTTTTCAATTCTGTTCTGCAATCTTCTACTCTCTAGAACAAATTTCTATTTAAGATTTACGCAGTTTATGACTAAGCTATTGCTTCTCTGGAATCTCTTATTCCTCTTTCCTCAATTTCTATTTTAAACAAATCAGAAAATGACTATCTTTTTTTTTGCCAAAAAGCAGAATAGGTTCATGGGTCAACATCTCACCTCTCATATTGTGGTTTTAGCTGAGAAACTCAAGTTTTTGAGAAATATCATAAGGAATGCCAGGCTAACAGGCTACACAGTCTTTGTAATCATTGTTCCTGTTACGTGGTCCTTGTTCAGTAAGTTATTTGTTCTTCACCTCAGGAGTTTGAAGAACTGCAGTCAGGCTAGAAGCTAGAACAATAATTTAGTGAAAGGAACAAAAATAGATAAAATGAAGACACCTATGTCAAAGAGTACAGGTTTAATCTGCTCACTCCTCTCGTCCATCTTGACTAAGTACGTAGTCTCCTGGCATCAAGGTATTTGACAAGCAAATTGCTATTCTAAGTAACATGGAAAGATCTTGATGTACATCTGTTTATGCATTAATAAACCTAAACTTGTTCTTTGTTTCTATGGTCTTTTCTGAGCATGTTCAAAATGAACAAATTGAGATGAATTAAGATAGGAGCTCTGGGCACAACCAAGCTCTTTAGTCACTGGTACCTTGAATACTGCAAATATTAGTGAAGCCTGTTATGGGAGTCACAACAGATCAGACTGGCCTTGTATTGGGCCAGAATAACAGGTTTTTTGTCTGCTATTAGTCTACAATTAATGAAGGATATAGAAAAATATATCTACCTCAAGTATATGAATTTTATTATTTCAACCTAAATACGAACGGTATAAAATGTATAAACATACACCTGAAGAAATAAAATTTAATTTTATTTGACCTAGAAAATGAATTAATCCCTTTGCAGTTCTGACTCCAGTACCTTTAAGTTGATATCTCGGTATTCCTCCTTCCACTGATTAAAAAAGGGAGCCTAGGATGCAAATGAAGAAGGATAAAATTAATCTCACTCTTAAGTTCAAGGGTGTAACTGTTGTCAAATCTTTTTTACAGTCCAGCTTCAAATCACTTTTGTAGGTCACAACTGAAGAAGAAGATATATAAGGACAATAGTTAATTTTCACATATATATTGTTTACTTGAGCAGTTTTCATTTATTTTCATTTTAATACAGCACTTAGCAGTTTATTTATGACTATGGTAAGTTCTTACCAATGGTGCAGACAAAAAAAAATCTCAGAATAACATTTCCAAGTCAGCTGCAGATTGAATAGTCAATAAAAACATTTCCTTTCTCAGAGCTCCAATACATACTGTCAGCCAACCAGCTGGGAGATAGCTCTGCAGAGTAGGACCTAGTGATCAACTTCTAGGCTCCTCAGAGAGAGACAGGCACGTGCTCACTGGAGTGCAACAGAGGTGATGAAGGAACAGGAATATCTGTCATACAAGGAGAGGTCAAGAGAGCTGGAGTTGTTTGGCATGGAGAAGACTGAGGTTAAAACTGTACAATGTGTTTATATACCTGATGGGGTAAGGGATGGGAAAGACAAAATCTTCTCAGTGTAGCCCAGTGAGAAGAGACAATGGGAACGGAACAAACTGAAATCACATCTACATGCATGAAGACTTTTTTTTATTATGAGGGTGACTGAGTGCTGACATGGGTTGCACAGCGCAGTGGTGGAGTCGTCTCCCTCTTTGTAGATCTTACAAACCAAGCTGGATACAACTCCAGGCAACCTGCTGTAGGTGCCTCTGCTTTGAGCAGCCGGGTTGGACTAGAGATCTCCAAAAGTACCTTGCAGCACCCTGCTCTGACTCGGTATTTTGTTTATTTTTTCCAATGAAAAAGAAGCACTTCTATAAAAGCCAAAATTTTCAGTAGGAACTGTAATAAAAAAGAGCAGCATCACATGAAAGATCTAATAGAGATTTCTAGTGCCTGGTTTTCGAGAAGACATTTTTAGGAATTTCTGTGTTGCTTTTGTAGAGGGAATAGACATAAATCTAATCTATTTTTGTTATCCAGACAACTTAATGCAACAAGGTTGAATTTATTATAAGAGAAAGCAGAGTAAATTTACTGTCTGCGTAGGCAAACATGCACAAAAGAGCATAAGCAAGTAATTATACAACGCTCTGATTTGACATGCAAGTAAGTATAAACTAATACTGACTCGAGCCTCCTAATCATGTTCACACTGACTTAAATGAAAATGTATGGTTTTTATTACAATGATTTTTACTACTGAGCTAATGGAATTTCTCTCCAGCTAAGAGTGATTATTAGTCACAGAAGTGCTGTAATGTTGTGACCTTTTCAAACTTTCTCTATGAAGCAGTTATTGCATTTCTAATGTTCACATAGTTGCATCTGAATTCACAATTATTTTGCAACAGAATGTCCATATGCAATTTAGAATTTTCTTATGGTGTTCACTTTCAGAAATACAATGGATAGCATCTACTGTATCAATGGGAGCAGTCAGTCACTGTTTTAGAAACATTCCTATCCATGTGTTTGATAGAATTATTTGCAATAATATTCAACAAGACAAAAGAAACAAAGCTAATTTCTTTAAAGACTGATTTTTATTATTAAACATACCATTCATCCAACTACAAGATTGGTAATATATTTTTGTACAGATTATACTTAAAAAACATTTCTTGATGTTGCTTTCCTAAGAAGGCTTTAAAGAACTTTTCTCTCATTTTACATTAATATTTTCATTTTAGGTTGTTTTGTATGATTTTTTACATAGGTAAAGCTTTATAGAAAGCCCTTGGTAGCAGACCTGTATGTAATCTCAGCAATTATGTAACTTTTCTGTCAATATTTACTGAAGGTGAAGTACAAACATGTAATGTGCAGTCTATTACTATCTATGAAATAAAGGGAGATAGATTACTAAGAAGTGTGCTAGTAAATTTGCTTGAATAATCTCCCTGATACTCACAATGAAATATTTCAGGTAAAGAAAACAAAAGGCAGCATTCTCAAGGGTGATGATATCCAATTACAACTGCTTGAAATCACACTACTGCACCTATCAAGATTTGTAGAGCTCCAAAAATGCTGTAGACAGTATTTTGCTCAAAAGCCTTTGCTTTACATTTTCTTCACCTTCTCCCTGTCAGTCTCATCATAGAAATTCTAAGAAGAGTAAAGACAAATGTGCATTAAGTACACAGTATATTTTCAAAGTGAGCATTCTCTGATATCTGAAACTAGTAGCAACTCATAGAAACTAATAAGTTGCTTGGCGACAATGACCCATGAGTTATTTTATTGCTTTTCTTATGCTGGAGACTGAACACCTAAGGTAGGGAAGGAACTGCTGTCAAAGGTTTGCCACAGACTTCCCCATGTGTTCCCACTGAGAATAGATTTTTCCCACACCTGTAAATGTATATTATATGGAGGTAGAGTTGTACTCTGAAATTTCTTAAGTGCATTAATATATGGTCAGCAGCAGCTGCTCTGGCTCTAGAGCTTTGGTTTTTTCAGTACTTAGCATATAATATTTAAAATCCTTGGACATAATGAAGATAAGTCTTCTTTTTCTTTTGGCAGATAGACATACTTACAGAAGTTGGTTAACAGCCAGGTCAAGAGAAATGCTAAATATGAGAACCACTTTTTATATACATTAGCTAGATAGATTAGATAGCTTGAAAGCTCCTTTCCTCACTGTACGATAATCAAGAAACTTGGTAAGCCTCCAATTCAAAATATTTTTTGGACTTCCTGCAAACTGTAAAAGAATATAAAATACCCCATAGCATTTGGTAATATATAACTAGAACATCCAAACCTGAAGAAAAAAATACATTTGTGAATTATAACACTCAGTAGCCATTAATCAATGATGTAGAACCCCAGAATCCTAACAGGCTGAAATGGTTTAGTGTGATATTTGTATCAACTTGGTTCTAGATTAGATTTTATATGAAGACATATGCCTAGTTTTAGGTTCACCAGAGTACACTTCATCTCTTTCAGTATCCTAACATTGTCTCAGAATGTCTATCGCTAGAGCAGCACAGTGTCCCAGACTTTGTTCCATAAACTTTTCCTCTTTATGCTGAGATGGAGATTAAGAAACACAGCATCTCTCCCTGTGTGCAGATTTCCATCAGAAGGAAACAAGGTAAACCACCAGCTTCTTAGAGCTGAACATCTGAGGAACCAGAAGGACATTTTACACCGCTGAAAGCACCTGCTCCACAGTCTAGATGTCCTGTCAACTTTCTACTAAAATGTCTTTGGCTTAAGCAGAAGCTCTCAGTGTGAGAGACCAAAATCAGTCTAAATGTTACAGGACTCACTCTACATAATGTTTATTTTTGGCTTTTTCCAAATTATCCGTATAATAACTTTGCATGGTTTCTCAAGTGACATTTTCTGCTCCAAACTTCAGCTGAATTATGTATTTCTCAGTTCTGTCATTCAGAATGGCTTGACATGCAGATGAAAAAGGAAGCTAATCACTTTGCTGTAAAGAAGGAAAAGATGTATATTTTCTTAGACCAGGATAGATACTCTAGATGGTAAAGGCTTGCAGTTGTAGAGGAGTTGAACCAGGGCTGGTCAGCTTAAATGAATTAAAACCCCTTTAATTCCTCAGAGGCTACTTGATTTCTGCTCAGATTTAAACTGTAGTCACAGCCTCCTGTTAACTAATACACATGCTGTAGATTTTCCATCCTATTCATCACAAATTCCTGCAGTAGTGGGAAATGGGGAGGGGGAGAGGAAAGACTTCAACTCGGTTATAAATCATCAAGAAATGACTGACAAATACCAGTGCAGACCTTTGCACGCTGCAATGCTGGAGATGGCACATGGCCAGGCAGGCCTCAGATATACATGCTGTTATCTCAGAGCAATTTTAGAATAAGGGGGAGATTAAAATGAAGTTCTTGCATTTTGGGCTGTAAGACAATGGAAAAACTATTTCAATTGCTTTTTCCTGCTTTACTTCATATACAAATAAAGAAAGGGGTAAAAAAAAAAAATCAATGATATATTGTGAAAAATAGAAAACGTAATAAATTTCATTCTAAATGTGCTGTGCATTTAGTGTTCCTTGCTTCTGCCATATTTTGAAAGTTTTGTGTGCCATGTATTTGAATTTCAGTGTATTTTATATTTCTGAAGCAAGCATTCTAGCTCTTTGAAAAAAATATTTCCAAACCACTTATATATAATTCATGATATATGTCATATTTATTTAATAAGGTCTCTGTAAATTTAGTCATTTATCTGATTTATATTCATAGCTGTCTGATCACAGTTTGGTACTTGCCGTATAGCTATAAGTAAGCAACATGAAACTTAAATTACAATTCTTCAAGTCTGTAATTTTTTTCTTGATAGCTGGAAGAGGACAGAATGATCATACTTTAACACAGACACTAATACATGCAGTCAGTGTGTGTGTACTTCATGATGATTTACTTAATTGGCCACAGTAATATATAAAATCCGAATACAGAAAGGAAGAATTCAAAAACTCAAGAAATAGAGTGTAGCTATGCACACTGCTCTCAGTGTGATAGTCATATCCTTATGGATGACATCATACTTTCAAGAATACCAAGCATCTTACATGAAAAAAAAAAAAAATCAACCCAACACTTTTGTGAAAATATAGATCTTTTTCCTGTGACTCATTTTTAAATTTATGCTAAATAAATAAGATCCAGATTTTTAGAAGACAATTGACATCCCCCCCCGAATCAGTTTTATTTACGCTGATAGAAGAAAAATGAATGAATGAAAAAGAATATTAGAACTATTTCCAGGGTTCAATAAAATACAGAAAGGAAGCATTCAAGTCACAAGCCCTTTCATCTCTTACAGTTTACTGATCACAGACAGAAGGGAAAAACGTGGAACATATTCCAGATTTCCTACTTGACTGTTGTTTCAGCGCCAAAAGGAAAATAACTAAAATATTATGTAAAATATTAAACATAAGACAAATATTCCTGGGGGGGAGGGAAGAGAGAGGGAGGGTGGGAAATAGAAGAAAAACAGCCAAAAGAAAATGCTTTTCAATATCATTAATGATATTAATGCCCCTTCCAAAACACTTCGTATTACATAGTCCAAAAGAGACAAGAATATTTTAAAACAGACAAAAATGCATTAAGCATTCTTGCAAAAAGGACTATTCAGCAGAAAGTAGAAAAATAAAGTAAGCCAATTTCATTCAAATTTGCAAAGATTTAGGGGTTAAGAAAGTAGAGTGTTAATTAGTAACCAGATTGATTAATGTTCATGCTCTTCATTTTATACCGTTTAAAACCCACACTGTTCTTGGAGTTGCCAAGGCAGACATTTGTTCTCACTGGAGTTCAGAACAAGCCAAGCACTCTTAGTGACAAGTTCAGTTATGCCAGTGCCCTCTGGCTATTTTTCCTTGTCCTTGCTAACACAGATGAGTAGAATGAATAACTATCACTAGGATGAAAACAACTTGCATTTTAGCAGTGAGCAACAAATGAGAACTCAGCAGATTAATATTCACTTTATTTGTAGCATTGGTTGAAAGAAAGTGTCAGGAGCACCTACAGGTTCCGAACCAAACTAACTTATAATAATATGAAAGTACATTGTATGCAGGTGCTGGAAGGGAGCCACCAGGCCCTTCTGTACATAGAGGCCAGGCTGGTTCCAGCTGACTCCAACGGCCTCACCACAGGGATCACTGGACCCAGCAGCCAAGATGGCGGCATAACATTTGAGAAAGGACAAAATTCTGTCCAACAGTGAGGGATAAGGAAAAAAAGTGATAAACAATTCTAAAGTCATCAAGGTGAGAGAAGAAGGAAGGGCAAGGGGTTCTCCAGGTGCCAGAGCATGTGTTTCCCTGCAGAGGACTGTGCGTTTCCCATAAAGAGGATTATGCTAGGGCAGATGTGCATGCTGCAGCCACTGAAGACCTAACACTCAAGCAGGTGGCTAAAGAAAAGCAGCCCATGGAGAAAAGCCCATGCTGGAGCAGGGGAAAGATATGGGAAGGAATTAGCTGCAGAGTTGCTATTATGTGGTAGGCGCAACCCCTCTTCTTCCTGTGCTGTACATGGCAGAGAAGTCAGAAATAACAGAATGAAGTGTAAGAGCATTTTAGTTTAGTTAGTCTTTGTTTCTCACCATCCAACTCTGTTTTAACTGACAATAATCATAGAATCACAGACTCATAGAGGCTGTAACGGACAAGCGAATATAGAAGTAGTAGGAAAGAAGAAGAGAGAATAGAAAGCAAATATTAGGTATCCTTCACCAATGGATGTGGTTTAGTGCGGTAGAAATCAAATTGTACATAATTTAATCAAGGCAAGACAGGTCAGAAGAAGGCAATATTCAAGGATTTAAATACCAGTCTCCATGGTCTATCAAGATAAATTGACTTTGCCACCTCCTTGAATATACAGACAGATTTTTCCTTTGTTTATTCCTTGCAGCTGTGAACAAAGATGTACAGATGCCAGACTATTAAGCTGAGATGTGGTTTTGACCATATGTATTGTTCAGCACATATACCACACCTGCTGAAGAGCTAAAGACAACACAGAAGTAGTCAATAATATAAAAACTAACATAAATCATGCTTAATGTTGACAAGCAAAGTTCACTCTTTCTAAAGATTATAAAATTCTTTGGATATTTTGACTGTTTATTCAAAACATCAACTTAGAAAAATGAGAGTAGTGTAGCCATATCCACTGCATTACAGAGCAAGGCATCATGCATGCAGGCAACGCAAGAGCTTCCCCTATGTCTCTGCCAATGTCTCTCAGGCTGAGCACGCTGTTCCATGAAGTGGAAAATCCCTGGCATTGAACATCATGTCATCACGTTGTGGCTTGCTGATAAACAATGAGCCCAAATCTTAAGTCAGGTCTCTTGAAACTGAAGATTACACAACACATGACATATTGATTCACCTAGGCTAACCCAGAAAGCATAACTTTAAAGATATATTTCACTTTATAGATAATTTCCATTCAGGAAAACATGTCAGTTGCTATGTTTCTTAGTACCAGCAGAAGGATCTAAACCAGCAGAATTTTGTTCATAGGTTACTATTACTTAAGTTTACTTGGGAACAGAGGCAATGTATCTGTAATGCTATAATGTGATGGAAAGTATAGCAATAGTAGTGGGGTAGCAGAGTCTCTGGCTGCAGGAAACAAGGACAAGCCCAAATACAACAGCCATGGACGCAGAAACAAAGGAAGAAAGTTTGCTTACCTTTAGAAGGCCTCAGGTAGGCAGGGATCTCCAGCAAAACACACTTGTCTCCTCTGCAAACCCTTAAGTGAATTCTGGGAAGGGGTGGAGCCAGGATCCACCCCTTCCAGTCACACAGGTGCACTGAATGCACCTGAGCTCTCCTGGGTTGGTTCTGCCTTCCCACCAGGTGCTCAGTCACTGTTTCAAGCCATGACTTAGCATTTCCACTACACTATCAAAAGCATATGTATACAGTGAATATTTGGACTAATAAGTAAGAAGTAGTACATTCTATTTTATTTCTTATTTTACTTTTTTTTTCTAAAAAGAAAAACCCTACTAAATTTTAAAGTGGTATTTTAAATAACATTCTTTCATCAATACAATATTTTTGTATAAGAATATGTCTTATTTAGTAGGCTTAAATATACTCTAGGTAAGAATCCTCCTCAAAGTTGAATGATTGGTGAGTACAACATAGGTAGGCAGGCAGGCAGAGAGACAGATAATGTGTTGCACTTGCAAGTGGCTTAAGCATCTTTTTTTCTAAAGAAACACACAAAAGTGAACATGGTATGTGTTTTAGCAATGGACAGACAATAAGGAAGTACACAAAAACATTATGAACTACTGAAGTGGGATACAGTTGGTCACACTTTCACAGGGACTTTCACAGGGATTGCCTGCAGCATACATATGTAATCCTAACTTTCATTTTTAGGTTTTCTTAATCTAATCTGTGCTTTTAACTTCAGAAATATTGTTTGGCTATATCACAGAAGTTCTGTTTATAGAATCATATCACAGAATCGTAGAATGTTTTGGATTGGAAGGGACTTTTAAGATCATCTAGTTCCAACCCTCTGCTGTGATCAAGGACACCACCCACTAGACCAGGTTGCTCAAAGCCCCATCCAGCCTGGCCTTGAATGCTTCCAGGGAGGGAGTGTCTACAACCTCACTGGGCAACCTGTTTCAGTGTCTCACCACCCTCACAGAAAACAATTTCTTCCTAATATCTAGTCTACCTCTACCCTCTTCCAGTTTATAGCCATTACCCCTCATCTTATGGCTACATGTCAGTTCATCCTAGTTTAATGAGATAAGTAGCTTGATGTCATGTACATGTAGCATGATGCTCCAGAACCCCGTAAGTTTTTTGATGGCTTGGGAGGAATTATTTCCTCTCTGTTCTTCCACTTGTTCATTTGTACCACAATTACATTGTTAAAGATGTAAAATGCCCCTACAAACACACACAAAAAAAGACATGTCTGCAGTAATATTTCATTTTACAGCATAGAATCAAATACAATACAAGAAATGTAGAAACAGGATCAAACAAAGAGACTGGAAACATATGGTGAGTAACAAAGAAAATGAGTAAGTAGTGGAAAGCAGCAAAATTGGTCATTATTATATCTCATCCTATCTGCACTTACGGAGACCCTCAGAAAGCACTGTGCAACTGCATGTTTCTTATCATCTCAATCAAGCATTCAGTCTTATTCAGAAAAATGGCTGATAAAGGTTCCATAATATGGAAAATATTTTAGTAGTCCAGACTTGGTGATCCAACAAAGCTGACCATGTCAGCTAATAGTCTCCCAGTGACTTGTGAGTATAGCAGTAAGAAGCAGTTAAAGAAAAGCACAATGGAAAAAGGGTATTTCCAGAATTTATGCAATGATCTATTACTTATATATTTATTTTTGCCATCAATAACAAATGTCCTTCCAAAAGTGCTGACAGCCTCTGGAGCTTTTTACTAATTCTAGAGTGACACAGTAGACTGTTTTTATATGAAGTCCTGTTCAGAACCTGGCAATGTAAATGTATTCAAAATCAATAGATATTATCTTCTCTTTAGTGTTACCTTTGTGAAACATGGAATATTCATCTCTTAGAAAATGTCATAAATACGAAGACAGAAAAAAACATAACAAGCAGGTGATTCTACTGACTTACTCAAATATTTTTCTTGCCTCTAAGCTCATGCTTTAAATATGCAACCAATGTTTCTGTCTTGTATTTGCACTAAAATTACAACACTGGGACAATTGAGGCTTTTTTGTTTTTTTCTTTAGCAAATCAAAACCTTTTGTCTTAATCACAAGAAATGGCAATGTGTCACAGCAGGTAATAATTTAACATGAGGGAAAATCAGATATTTAAAAAGATGTGTGCAGCATTAAATATTTGGTCTAAATTAAGAGTGGATTTGGGTTTTTTTGTTTTTTTGTTTGTTTTGCTTTGTTTTGTTTTATTTTATCCCTGTTTTCATTAGTTTGGTTCTCATCTTCTGTGGAACTTCTAGTCAAAAAGCCAAAAGAGTCTGACTCACTACAGAAGGGCCGATAGCTCACTTTGACTTCTTGCTCCTAGACTTCATGTAGAAATTTGAGAGAACTTTGGAGCCAGCTTTGCTCAGATGACAGAAAGACTGACAGCAGCTCCTTTCCCTTGTAAAAATCCTCAGCCAGCATGAAGCCTACTTAGTACAATAAACAACACAGTATGAACTATTTTTGCAGGTGAGATATCCTGCTGGTGGCCCACCCATAAATCAAGGACACTGGCTAACAGCAAGGGAAACAGCCAGAGCTAAAAGAAGGGGAAATGAAGTGTTGCACATAACCCCCTACAGATTAAAGGTCACAGACCCGTTGAGACTGAAAATTTATTATAATTTATTAGTGTTGCATTTCTTTTTTAAACCAGCAGGAGCATTAGAATCTGAGCATATCAATTCTGAAAACCTGAGGAAGTTCACTATGAGTATGAAGGAAAGGGAAATAAGGTGAAGGTAGCCAAGACAATCAATTTGCTTTTGAAGAAATTTTGAATGATAAATATTATAAATATGGACAATATTTATAAACATCTCAAGAAAGATGTGAAATATGTGAGAAATTACTAATCACATCTTCTTTAATAAAAATGTGCCAACATTTGTCTTTCAGCAATATCTAACGCTTAATATTTAGACTTGATATAAAAGAACTTCTGGAATTATTACTGTTAAGAGTAATTAAATGAACCCAATCTGTTGTTGTTATTATGCAAGTGATTCACTCCAGGTGAAGTCAGTAGCAATCTATATTTTTAAAAGACTGTTTGGATACAGTTCATCGAGGAAGGACTTGTAGTCCAGAAATGACTGAACTTCTTTGATCACATATTTAATGTTTTAAGTTGATGTCAGCCTGCTCCATGGAAACTGTTCTTTTGGCACATAAAAATCTATAGGACACAAGCACTGTTTCTGTAACAGATGAGGAAGAGAAAAGTGCACTAGCTTTATAATAATAATAGTAGTAGTAGTAATAATGATAATAAATAAGTTTCTAACAAAGAAAAAAATAATTTCCTACTTTTCTTGGATTTTTCCATTATTTAGATATTATATTTGCCAGTAAGTTGTGGTGCTCTTGAAATATTTAAAAGTAGGAATTGTGAAATTTCCAAAATTCATTAATTAGGTGATTTTTGGAGTTGAGTGACATGTAGTCACAAAATCATTCAAAATAAAATAACAAAACTAGCCAAGTGAAGCTCACTAGCTACACATGCCTGGACTGATAAATCCTAAAGATATCCTGGAAATGAAACATGAATATCAAAGTCATGTGTTGGGGAACATTTTTTTAATCAGTCATACCATTTAAAAACTCTTAAACCAGAACAATACAGTGCCCTTCAGGAAAACGAATGATCAAAAGAACAAACTTCTCTGGCAGATATAAATCACCCCACTTAATGCATTACCGGAGAGTTCTTATATTCGGGTGATGAGGGCAGTTTAAAAATACAGTTTGACCATATGGTACAATGTCTCATGATTTGGGTGCTAAGATGCCAGTTGCATTTCTTTAGCTGCAGATCCCAAATTCACATTATTCTTGCTTCCACCAAAGTTCAATTGACCTCTTGTTGTAAGTTACATTGCTTTGATAATGACTTACCACTTTTTGTCTCTGTTCAGTCTTGCTGAAATTTAGATCTCTATCGTCTATTTCCCTGCTACATTCTCACTTATCTAGTGCTCTCTTACCCTGCTGTTCTTCCCACTTGAAATGATCAGTTCTGAACTTGGAAATGCCATTTGTTGCAGCATACCATTGAAAGCATGCTCCCTTAAGAAGCAGGTACAGATGGCGAGTCCATCAGCTAAATTCAAACCAGAGGTCAAGAGAGGAAAAGGAAATTACCCCTACTACTCATCTCAAACTCTGCTCTCTTCCACTGCGTTCTCTGGCTACTGGTAAATTTGGCTCATCGTTTCCACAACCAGCACCCAGCTTAGTGACACTGGGAAATCAATATATCCACCACATTTGACCTTGTAACCCTTAAACCAGTATCTTACAAATCACTCAGGATAAATAGTTGTGATCACAGTGTAGTAAGAACGTCAACTAATCTAAAGGTGGAATCAGCAATACTTAAACAATTCCTGACAGATGTTTGTCTTATCTTTTCTTAAAAACTTCCAGCAATTGAGACTTTTTACCTCACCTCAAAAATCTCTTCCACTGTGTAGTTATTCTTACTGATAGAAAATCTTTTCTCAAGTCTAATCTAAATCTTCTTGGCTGCGTTTTACTGTGTTAGTCCTTGCCCTAAAGATTAATGGATCAATGCCCTAAATAATGCCTGGAAAACATTTTGGAAGTCTTTGTAGCAGCCTTGTACATATTTGAAGGCTTATATCTACTCCTCAGTTTTCTGTTCCTTGTACACCATCATCCCAATTCTTTCTTTAAAACCACATTTTCTTGGTTTCTGATCAAAGTTTTTGCTCTGCTTTGCCCTCCCCTTCTGTTGGTCCACAAATTTCTGGAAATATGTTGCTTCTAATTGGATGCAGTAATACTCTAGCTGAGACCTGTATTCAGCATATCAGTTGGTTTACATATAATACTCATGTTTATACATCCTGATAGAGTGTTTTCTTTTTTAAAAATATTTTGGCAGAAGTTTAACATTGAGAATACATGCTTGGTTTGGGGTCCATCCTAGTTCCTAGGCACTTTTCTGCGGCACTGCCGGCCAGGTGGAGATACGTCTTCATGAAACTTTACAAATCCAGGGAAGCCTTATCTTCTGTGCCAGGGCACTGATCTGGGAATGCTGGGCTGGTTTGACAATTTACATCAGTTGTTACCTAATAGCATATTATCTTCAGGGTGCTTACACTCAATGCTTGTCATTTGTTCCCGTGTTTCTCTGGGCACTTCAGTTATGCCAGATCTTCAGTAACTCCTTCCTTTAGCAAAAGGAAGCTAAAATGATCTTCTTGCTAGTTGTAAGGAAGAAGAGGCCCAGAAACATTTTATGTGCAAATAGTAGTCTGAAGTGGTAGTCCAAAAATTCCCTAGTCTACTTGAGATGTTCCCAAATAGAAACATATCTTGAGGCTGTTTCTAATGAATCAAAAATATTAACTTTCAGACATCCAAAAGAATGCTATTTGATTGCTTTTACTGTTATCTTGCGGCAGCAGTCCAAGCACGGGGCATATTAACAAACCCCACACACTGCAGGCGGATCAGAGAAAACAAAGAAAATGGTTTCACAGTGCACCGGTATAGTTATAAAGTACTCTGCCTTCAAAAGTTTTTCTACTTCATGTTCTAGGTGTTTGGATCCATGTTTATCCCGCATAGCTTTTAGTTTTTCAAACTGATTTATTCAAGCCAGGCACTTTCTTCTGGGGTCAATGAAGATAGGGCAAAAGAATTATTCAAAGTCTCCAAGATATGAATAATGCCATGGAGGCATTATTCTCTATTTATGCATCTCACTTGTTAATTAACAGTCTTTGTGCTCAAAATCCCAGTGCTCTAATAATATTCATTTTAGATAGGTCAGTAAGCACCAAAAAGAAATATTTGGAAAAAAAATCTATGAGTGAAAAAACAAAGGACACTAGTTTGATTTTTTTTCCCTTAAAAATGTGACTCTATCAGCTAACTTTCCGTCTGCATTTGTTTGTTTCATAGCAGAAAAGAATAGGTTGACAACTAACTCCCTGGTTTTGATTGTCCTTGCATCCCCTATGTGATGCACAGCTACTAACCTGTGACACTGAGCCATTCACTAGAAGTGATTCCTTAAAGGGCTGGTGCTAGTCAGACTTGCAAAGTTAAGGAATTCTGTGCCAAGTTTTCCCCTGTCTAAATGTTCCTATGTTGCTTGGTCAACGGTGTTATGGCAACAAGACATTTTTTGAAATTAAAAAGCATTACTCTGACCAGAGGGATAATTCTTTTCTAACCAGCTGTGTTGCTAAGGAAAGAAAAAGAAAAAGAAAAAAAGAAAGGGTGGGTAAGGTGTAATTTGTTTTGAAGTTGTCTAAAAGTTTATTTATACAACAATCATCAAAATTAATGTTTTGCACATGGAAATCATGTTGAACTACCAACATATTTTTAGAGAATTAAAAAGATTAATCTGATTGTATTAGAAGTCTCGTTTTCTAACCAGTTCACAGAGGTTTTGCATGTTGATATTTCACCAAGACAGGAAGGTTTCACTGTTCTTACAAGAATTAAAAAAACAGATCTAATGCAGACCTGCTTTTGAGTGCTTCTCATATCTTTATTTTATGTTTTTCTTCTGTATGTGTATTTTTTTTTCCTGATACCATCTTATTTTTACAGAACTTGTTTCCATTATTTTAACACATGCATCCATCATTTGAACAGCTATAATAATCCTCGCTCTCCACCCCTAATTATTGCTTTGAAGGTATTGTGAAGTCATGCATTTGGCTTAATTTGCACCTGGGGAGGTGGTTCTTAGTGCAGCCTTGTCCACTCATGAGTGTTTAATATCTATCAAGCTCTTAGAAAAAGCTATTGAATTATTCTGCATTGGTCCTCTTTTTCTGCCACTAATTCAAGGATCATAGAATCAAAGAATAGTAGGGGCTGTAAGGGGCCTCTGGAAGTCATTTACTCCACTCTACCCTCTCAAGTGGGTTCCCTACAGTAGGAAAGCAGCCTGGTGGGTCTTGAAAATCTCCAGAGAAGACTCCACAACTTCTCTGGGCAGTCTGTTCCAGAGCTCTGTCACCTTCTCAAAGTAGAGAAGGTTTTCTTGTGTTCAGATGGACCTTCCTATGTTCCAGTTTGTGCCCATTGACCCTTGTTCTGCTGCTGGGTGCTGCTGAAAAGAGCCTGACCCCATCCACTTGACTCCCGCCCACTGGATATTTAAAAGCATTTGAGATAAGAACCCCTCTCAGTATTCTCCTCTCCAGGATAAGCATGATCAGCAGAGTACTGACTGATTTTTAGAATTGCACTCATCATAATTTTTTTTCCAATAAAATGTATCATACTCTAAAGTCTTGTACACACAATGGAAATGGAAATGTTTGCATTTTTCTTGGCCTCTCTTCAGAGAAGGGCAATTAGGAGTAAATTACCCATATTCACCAGCGTATTGGAGAGGATCTAAACTTACAAACCCACAAATATGGGGATATTTCTAAATAAATTCAGCCTTCCTAAAAATGTTGCTACAGAAATTTGAAGAAGCCTTTTTTGACTTAAAGTGTGAAAATCCAACCACCAAACATTCTGCACAGTAAACTTAGTTTTTATTCATACAATAGCAAACAAAGCGTGTATTGTAATGACTTTTGATCCTATAATCCACACCAGAGCTCAGAGGTGAGCTAGCAATTTGCAGAGCTTTCTCTCTGAGCCTTGCTGGCACTTTTCTGTATTTTGAGTACATACTGTTCTGGTGGCTGATCCAAATTACAGATATGGTAAAAAGTAAGGGAAACAAAGAGGAACTCTGAAGCATATTGACTCTGAAAACTTTAGTCACCATCATTTTTCACTGATTTTAATTTCTTATTTTCTCATAAGGAAGATATATTATCTTACTCTTATAATAGTTGTGTTATTCAGCGTAACATAATGCCTACCAACCAAACCACATAGCAGCTGAGCAGCAAAATAAAAATACCTTCTTTTTACAAACCTTTTTACTACATTTCATTATAAGTAGTTTCTTTTCTTCTCTGGTAACGTCCAGTTTCCAAAATCTCAGCATTTTCATTATAACATGATAAAACAACCTCTTAAATTATACTAGATTTCAACTTATGAGCTACTGTGCAAATCAGTTTTTGGATATTTCATTACAATATTCATTAAGAACTTGAGCAATATTTGATTTTCATATTTTCCTGGGACTAAGTTCCGAGAATCATGGAATCATAGAATGGCTTGGGTAGGAAGAGACCTCAAACATTTTGCTGGGAGGGTTGCAATGAGAAAGTGTCTCATACAGGAACTTAGTTACCAAAGAGGGCATTTTCGTTCTGGTTCGTTTCTTTGCTGTACTGCAGAAGAAATGCCTAAAAAGTGAATTCAGATATGGAACAAGAAGAATGCCCTGTCAAAAATGTGCTAAATACCAAAGGGAAAGCACGATCAGCCAGAGAGGATTAGGAAAACTGCTTATTTGGATTACCCAGCACTACTCAAAATAAAAATAAAAGCCACTGGGAACAAGGAAGGGTTATAAAAAGAAAAACAACAACAAAAAGTCATCCAGATTAATTAACAGTGGGCTGAAGCAGAAGGAGAAAATCCTTCTCCATATATTTCCTTCCTGTAAGACTATTCTGAATTCAGTTTCCGATATTGGGAGAATTAGATTACAAGTAACACAGAACAAAGTCTTTCCTATTTACTGAGTTTTGGAGTAAATTTCTGAAATACTATGGAAGTTGTATATACATAAAGGTGAAACCAGAGCTACCTGCTGACCAAGCTAATCTGCGCCAGGACAGGGCAACCAATGAGAAAGCAAATCTCTGCTCAGTCACATGGTTCTCGCATTAAGCAAGTCATTTGTTTTTGTCTCAAGCCCTCATCAGTGGGATGAGTAACAGTATTCTTCGCTTTTCCAATGATATACATAAATCCTATAAAGCCTTTCCTTACCAAGGGAAAAAGGTACCCCACACCCTCCACACACTCCCACTGTTGATGGAAACATCAATATGACATTACAGTATTTCTAAAAGAGACAGTCAAAGATTTACAAAAGGATTCCAACTGTCCATTCTATATGCTGCTGTGACTTCATACCCATTTCAAAATCAGGAAGAATATTTGGCACCTAATTTCCTGCCAAAATGACACTTCTGTGAACTGTGCCATTTATGCCTGTGCATTTTTTTCTGTGCTGTCATGTCCTTTACTCCCCATAAGTTAGCCACAAATAAGATATACATAGAGGCTGTCCTGAAAATATAGCAGTTTTGTAGTAATCTGTTCACAAACTTCCTCAATGTCTAACTATTCTGTCAATAACTTTCTTCTTCCAGCTGCAGAATTTCATACATACATGTAAAAATATTTGTTATATATCAGAAATCATAGAATGGCTTGGGTTGGAAGGGACCTCAAGGATCATGAAGCGGCATGCAGAGGCACTAATCTCCTTATCTAATACTAGAGCAGGCTGCCCAGGGCCCCATCCAACCTGGCCTTGAACACCTCCAGGGACGGGACATCAACAACCTCTCCGGGAAGCCTGTTTCAGCACCTCACCACTCTCCCTCTAAAGAACTTCCCCCTGATATCCAACCTAAATCTTCCCTCCTTCAACTTAAAACCATTTCCCCTTGTCTTCCCATTATCTACCCTTGTAAAGAGTTGACTCCCCTCCTGTTTATAGGCTCCTTTTAGGTACTGGAAGGCTGCAATGAAGTCACCCTGCAGCCTTCTTTTCTCCAGGCTGAACAAGCCCAGCTCCCTCAGCCTGTTTTTGTAGGGGAGGTGCTCCAGCCCTCTTATCATCTTTGTGGCTGTCCTCTGGACCCTCTCCAACAGCTCCCTGTCTTTCTTGTATTGGGGCACCCCAGACCTGGACACAGTACTCCATATGGGGCCTCACAAGGGCAGAGCAGAAAGGGACAGTCACCTCCCTCTCCTGTTTATAACAGTTTCTCATCTCCCAAATGGAATACAGGTGAGGACATACAGTTGGTGTTACTGGCACTACAACGTTATGACTTTTTCACTATCACAGTTTTTTGCAATATTTTGTTTGCTGTCTTCACTGTAGTAGTTGACTGAGATGAGAATTTCATTGAGACAACTCCAATGCTGCCCGAATGCCAGCACTGAACTCAAAATTGGCAGAATTCATTCATATTGTTCCATCTCAGCGTTTAGGAGCAGTTAAACTGGCACTGTGCTATCCTCTCCCCATGCTTATTATGTACAAAAAATATCTAATCTTGTTTAGTCTAAATACTACTAGTCTAATCTAATTTTTGATATTTGCCACTTCTGTAAGTGTGCCTTTTTTCCCTAGATCATTAATAAATTTTTAAAAAAAGAAGAAAATTGATAGCTCTAGGAGAAAGCTGATCCAACAGAGAGCTTTGAAAATTGAATAAGTGGTTCATCAGGTATCCACTGGAGCAAGGGCTCCCCCAACAAGCTGTCATAATGACTAACCACAAGATAGAAAGGACTGTTTTCTCCCAGCACTGAGCAGGAGATGAGGCATGGTGACACCCTTTAACCTAGATGATTGTAAAACTATCATTCTTGGCTTAGATAAAGCACCTTTGCTATCTTTGCATATGATGCAATGAGACAGGAAAAAGACAAGCAAAATTCCTGTGATATAAATGTGCTGCCACCCTGCCGCAGCTACAAAAGGCATCGGAAAAGGACGCTCTCCTAGCCTGAGTGGAAATAGGCACAAAAAGAGCTCCACACTGTTAGGACTCAGAGACACAAATAACAGATTGCACTGAGTATCCTGGTTCCCCAGTTAACTATACCCCCTTATTGGCAGTTTTGGCGTGAAACAGCAGTGAATCTCCTAGAAGCACACAACCCTCTTTGTCCTTTCAGCCTGGCTGAAGGAGCCTCTGCTCAGACATGTCAGTAAGACACGGAACAACTCATCCTCTAGTGGAAAAACTGTAAAGAAAAAACAAAACCATCCACATCTTTTCAGAGACCTTTTTAAATCCTGATCTTCCACATTTGCCCACCAATCTTAGCTTGTCTCAAGATGAGTCTAAGAGCTAGACTTTAAATGATCTTGAGCTGCCTCAGAAAGTCTTTTCTAAGCAACATCTTCACTAGATACAAAAGAGCAACCAGCTAAATTGTTTATGAGCATTCCAGTTAAAAGGAAAATAAGCCCTTTATCTTTTAAGGATATAGGGACACTTTGCAAACAGAACCACTTCCCACTTTGAGCACAAAGAAAGAATAGCAAGAAATCAACTTCTGTCCATTGTGGCAACCCAGGCAACCTCGTGGCAGCCACATTACCTAAGTCTATGGTGTCTCATCAAGCATATTTTTCGGGTTAAAATAAAATAGAAAAGCAGTATAACCTGAGGATAAGGAGAGTGCAACCAGGACAGATTCCAGTAGAGCTGACAGTCACTCATTAAGACTTGTCTGTTGCCCTCGGGTCCACCAAATGCATGTCCCCAAAGTATCAATTTTGAGATGCTGCTGAGATCTCACATCTTGGTGCAAATGCAAATACATTCGTTACTCTTGAGATAACCTACACATGCTCGGTACAAGTTTTTGCTCACAACATTTTTCCCTTCCCATAGTATCAGAGTTTGTTTACTCTATGAACACTTCACAGATAACACTGTATAGAGACTTCCCACAAGTATTAGGCAGCTGTTCTGCTGTGACCATCCCCAGTGGAGTTAGATGCAACCCTGTATGTCTTCCTTCCCACCTCTTCCAATTTAACCCGAAACTATCTTCAAGCACCAGTCCAAATCCAAATGATTACACCCGAAACCTGCGTAGCAGGTTGTGTACTGGATTGAAATTTGCACCATTGGAGGTACACTTCCAAGGTTCTCTGAGAAGCCCTTTTTCCAATGAGAGCATGCCACCCCAGCTGCCTCATCTTTCCTCAGCCTTGACCACAGTGTGCTGAGCTGCATGCAAAAGCCAGAAGAGGGAAAAGATAACATACACAGGCAGCACACACCTGGGTATGGTAGCAAACACCAAAGTAAGTTACCACGGAAGGAGAGAACGATGAGCTGTCTGTGGGATTTCTATCTCTATGAAGCAGCAGTGACTTGCTAGAGTAACTTCTGCTGCTTTAAGCTGAATCAAAATGCGTGTTCCAGGCTGAGCTACATGGCCTGGCATATTTTCAAGCTCAGGGTACTTTTCCTCTCTGCCTCATGCTTGCATTGCAGCTGCAAGATGTGGGAAATGGGGAATGGGGAAATGGACAAATCGAAATATATTCTTAGCACTAAACATGCTTTTCTTGGGTTTGTTGTTGTGTTTTGTTGGGAGGGTTGGGTGTTTTTGTTGTTTTTTGTATGTTGGGGGAGGGAGGGGAATTTATGTTTATTTGTTGGGTTTTTTTAGTAAATCTTAATCTACTCCTGCTTGCCTGCGCTCATTGAAGATGGGAGATTCTGGGGCCTGCTGAAAACAGCTTTGCCAGCTGTGACAGGTGGAGCTAATCGGTGACCAGAACTGTGGACACTAAGTGATTAAAGCATACAGTTTTTATTAATTATTCTGTGATTAGCTCCTGTCATCCAGATACATAATGCAGTAGGCAGATTTGGAAGATATAAGCCATACAGATCAACTCTTTGGGCAGGGGACCTACCTCAGGAGTAGAAGTTCTCAGGAGACCAGACAGTAGGCAGGTTCTTGTTTGTGCTCAGCCGTGAGCTCAGGTTTCTTATTCCTCAAGTGGGAAGTCTGGGGAAAGGTGTTGAGCAGCCAGGTCTGAGTTTCCCACCTCCACAGGGTTCCCAGCACACACTTGTAAGGCATGTGGGTCAAACCCACAGCAGAAGGCCAGGAACCTGTTCTTGAGGGAGCCATGTGGGGCTTATTAGTAGGACAATGTAGATGTCATCTAGAAGAACACAGGAAGAGGCATCACCACTGCAATACTTGTGAGCATTGGGGGGGAGCACACAAAACATATTGATCCCTTATGGACGGTTTGGGAACATTTAGCTGACAAAGTCCCTCAAGAATGAACCCTGTGAATATTAGTGGAGTTTGGCTTGGAGTTAGGCTCCAAGCTGCTCAGTGCTATTGAGACTAAGATGCTCCCAGGTCCACAGAGAAAAAATAAAAAAACATGAAGGCCTATAAATCTTTGAAAGTATATTCTCCTCTTAATTTTATACTATCTCCCACATTAGACGGTGTTTGAATAGAACTTTTGCAGCTTTTCACAGTCAAAAGTAAGTAGCTAAATTTCATATCCATCTGTAGGATTTGTTAATGGGGTTTGGATATTACCATCTTGTTCTGGTAATTTGCTGGTACATGAAGCATCTTGAGGTTCTTGCATCATGTTGTGTTTCAGCCCATGAAAATATCTATCTTCTGTTAGTATTAAAATAGTAATCTTATGTTCTCTACAGTCCTACTCTCTAAAAATAAAAAAGAAACTGTGAGTGTCCTTTTGGTGGCTGTATCTGCTTGTGGCTTCAATGGGAGTGATCTGTAATCAAATGAACCTGTGAGAAAGAAAGAGGCCTTAAAACGCGTTTCTGAACAATGACATAAGAAGCCAGTAAATCTCTGGAGCCAATTTTAATTCTGAGCACTAAACATTTTTTTCATGCTACTCACACATCCTTAAAACTAGAGCAAGCAGTTTGCAGACTACAAGCATACTCCGTGAAGCCAAACTTCACACCTCCAAACTTTATTTGATTAAATACTGTTCTGCTAGACAGAAGCAGTGATTCTGCTCATCAGACATACTGCTGCCTCATCAAGAATTGCTGTGTTTATTTTGCCAGAGGCTGTAACTTCAGAAAGGTAAATGAAGATTCTTAAAAAACATGTATTTTAATCTGAATTACTGGACTTAAATCATTTTCTCTTACTGGCGTATCTTGTATTGCTGGCCTGTGCAATTAATTAGATAACTTCATTCCTAATCTAAGTTACTGCTTTATTTAAAATACAGTTTTTGACATCTGCATTAAGTTTCGAACAAAACTTTCTTGATAATTCCATTATGTTTGGGATTTAGTTGAAATTCCCCTAAAATTTAGTATAGTTTACTACCCTAAATATTCATAAACTAAGTCCCATGTTTTTCTGCCTTACTGAGAGCTCAAGATAGCTAGTACTTTCAGGTCATAGAGGATTGAAATGTTGTGTACACATCATGCTTCCTATCTTAAGGATGCCAGCTGAAATATTGTTGATCCTGGTAACTGACATTTTGCTAATCTTCCTGCTTTAAAACACATAAATGAAAATAAAGTAATACTGTAAATGATCCATAATGTATGAATAAATTATAAAAATACGTAACTAATTTTGACTGCCAGATTTGCACTGCTGCAAACAGCAGCAGCATGCTCCAGTAAGCATCTTCCATCTTTCTGGTCAGGTCTATTGCAATATAAATTGGTTACTTTTGTATAGTTCTGGATCAATAAAGTGATTAAAGTCAGCTGGGTTAGCTTTTAAACTTTTATTCAGCCGGTAACATCTAATAAACAGTGTCGTGGCTGACAATATCACTAAAGCTTTTAATAGAGAGAAGTCCCAACTGTAGCATATTTGGCTCTGAATGCCACAACTGGATTCCACAGATGATTTTTTTCTTCAGACCCTGACACACGTAATGCTAATTCTCACTGCTGGAACAGCGTAAATATTTTTGAGCTGGGTTAAGAATCAAGTCCTTAGCAATTTCTGTATTTGTAATTTAAAATAACTTGAAGTACAAAATCAAGTCTGCAGTTTGAATGTTGTTTTATTTCCATACACGTGCAAGAAGTGCTTATGTGTATGCTGCAGAAATCATTAACTCATAGCATTAGTGCAGCTAAAATTCTGTAGATACATTGTAAGGAAATAAATCTTTTTCATATTTTTTCATTAACAAAACAGAGAACATTCTGTCACCCACTGCTGGAATGAGTAATAAATATTTTTGTTTACATTAAAAGTATCTCTGCTTAAAAAAAATAGTCCTTTCTGTAATATCAAGTAAGACTTGAAAAAAATTTGAAAATGTTTCCGTATTTTCCATGTATTGTCAGTCTGTCATTCCCATTGTTTCATGCAGTACTGCTATAATAGAAACTACCCAAGAAGTATTGCATAGATACACTGGATCCATTTGTTTCAAGTACACAGGCAAATGTTGGTATTTCTCTTGTTTCTTTGCTAAAACTCACTTATCCATTACTGCTTACATCAGAGCCAACATTCTCTTAATATATCAGAACAGGAAGTGGAAATTGTCTACTGTGAACTAGATCTCTGCTCTAAACATTTAAAATCATAAGCAGTGTCACTCTGAAAGAGTCATTACTTATAGTTTAGAGCCTTATTTTTCTGTTTAAACACTTTGCACACTTTGCAATTTTATCTAAGTGTGCCTATTCATCGAATGGATGTGCCTGACCCCCACTAACACACATTAGAAGACTTCTTGACATGCCAGAGCATATGGAGGTCAAACAGTGGCTGCACAGTGCTCAATTTATGGTCTGCTGTTGCATACTTACCCACGTCCTAAAGGAGCTCACAAGTTACAGGATGAGGTGAAATAAGCCTTGCTGCTTGCAGTTCTGCAGTCATTAAATTATTAATGCTTGGGCTGCGGCTCAGAAGGTTCATTTCCACAGTTCATGAGATTGCTGCATGGTGAAATTACTCTTTGGTGTGCTACAGTGGCCATAACGGGGCAAAGTTAAAAAGTCATACAAGGCTTCCGCTCGTAAACACTTGTGTGTGGGGATGGGTGTAACTGTAGGGAAGTGAGGGAGGGAGGGAGAGTTGTTCCGTTTCCTCCACACTCACATCTGTCTGCAAGGTGTGTAATTCCTTGGGGTGGAAGACCTGAGCCTCGCAACTGGTAAAAACTAAAGAAGCCACCCTAACAGCAAGGAAAAAAATAGCTAGCAAGAAAACAGATGGTTATACATGTGGACTCCCAGAAGTCCTACTTAACTCTTTTTTGTTTTATTTTCACAGCAAAATGGAAAAATGTGAATGCATACAGAAAAAGCCACAAATTTATATTCTGATTTTGGTCAAGTATTCTTATAAAAATGAAAAACTTATAGATCTGGAAACAATCTTACTGTCAAGTAGCTAATTTCAAAAAAGGAATATAGACTTAAAATGAGCGTGCAATTTCCCACAAATGCTTCCGTGTGCTCCAATACTAAGATCTTATGGGAACTCTATTTCCATGTGAGAGATTATATGGTTATCTAGTGGTGCAAATTTGTAGGTGTAAAATAAAAATCACAACTTCTGAATATAGACAGCAGTCACAGGGTAATACTCCACATGGATCGAAGCTTGACATGGAGCTTCTAAATCAGTTCAGGAATAAAAATAATAGTAATAATAATTAAAACTGATTTGTGAAAGAAAACAGCCCAGTCTTCATTCATTGGTATGCAACTGACTTACTAAGCACAAGCTACATAGTGTGTATGGATCAGGACAGCTACTTCAATAATGTATTAGTTCTATATTGGTTTGTCCATCTTCAGCCCAATATCCTTGTACTGACTGACATACGGCGAACACAGCATGTAACAACTACACTGAGCTGGGGGAAGAGAGCAAGAAGTGAGTGTAAAGCTGACATGATTAATAGAGCTGCCACAGTTTGTTTACCAGAATGACTTTGATGAACATGTACTTTAGTACATGTTAGTTCGCTGCCATTTGTCTTTTGATTCACAGTAAGGGTAAAATCAGGCCATCAAACTGCCTGGAAAAAATCCTGCCGCAGCAAGCTGGTTGAAACAACTGAAGGCATCACAGGAATGTTCAAATTCTTAGTGATGACTGCACAGTGTCTTTGTGTAATCTTTGTATGCATGAATACAGGCTAAGGATGATGTGGGATGCCCTTCTCTACCTTCTATGATATTCCCTGTACATTCACAAATAAGGTTCCTATTTGATAAAAATTACATAGACATCAATCAGTTATTTGAAAAAATAGAAACTGCCATTTTCCAGTCGTTAAAAATGTTAATGATCGCATAAATTTGAACCAGAGAAATCAGTCTCAGGTATCCTACATAGAGGCTGTAAAATTCTAAACTAAGATATATCCACTTATAGCCATAGTGCTGCCTTTCTTGAAGTGACTGACTAGTTGAATTTAACAGATTTGCAGCTTGCAGCAATGGCAGAAAGTACTGCTTCTGTAGGGTGTTTCTTCTGTTTACTTACAGAGAACACCTCAAGTTCCAGAATAATTTGAATAGGAGATGGTTGATTTCCCACAGAAACAAGCTTCTTTTTCAGGCAAAAATTTACCTAAAAATTACATCTCAGCTTCTCTCAAGATAGCACTATTAGAGAACCTCTGTTCTTTGCTTGTGCATAGCTGTCCTGTATCTACTAATTCTCTGCAGTCCCTGATCCCACCATCACCTCCCCATTCACACACAACTAATCTTACTGGAGATCTTTACATGTAGTTCAGGTTGCAGATGAAACAGGACGTACTAGATAGTACAGACAAACCAGCTAGCTCTATAGAGGGATTTGTTCTTTCTATCTGAATGAAAAACTATTGTTCAAAGAACACTTCTCCTGATACTTTTCATTACATTGTATTATATATTGTATTATATGTGTGTATATATATATATATATATATATTTTTTTTCCCCACTCCCACGTAACTATAAAGTTGTATCAGGTCCTTAGGTTTACAAAAGGGGGAAGGAGGGATTGTGTTAAGGGCTCTGTAAACTGAATTTGTAACTGCATCCGCTCCCATTTTCTCACCAATGGCAGATGCTTGAGTTTTTCAGTAAATCGTTGACCAAGAGAAATGCATCTAAGGGACCAAGATTTTTCAGTTTTCTCAAGTTGCTTTTCCTTCAGTATCTCTCATCAAATCTGTGAACTTCACAGCGATCAAAATGGCTCCTGTGTGGCCCGCAGATGTTTATTGTCTCTCAGACTATGAGTGTAAGAGCGCAGAATAAAGCATTTCAACTGGGGAAGTTCTGGCCTCTGTTTTTCTTGATAACACAGTTGTGACCGTGTTCTCAACACTTGTAAATATTCAAGTGAAGAAAAAATGAAGCAAAAGCCCATAAACTGTTAAAATAGAAAATAGACAGAAAATCTGAATCAGTTGTGTTAAAGATCAAAGTGATCAGAAAAAATGTTAGAGACTGAAATTCTCTGTTTATGGCTTCAATCTTATGGCTCTATGAGGTGTTACATGCACCTGGACCAGTGGAGCTGAACCTTTCTGTCCCTGGGCCCTCTCACCCAGGCAAGACAGGCATGCAACCGGTTCAGTGGATTGATTCTTCATAAGCAGTGAGAGTGAACCTTCATATTAGCTACTAAAAAATAACTCAGGGAATACTTTTAATTTAACACAGTCATTCAGTTGAATTCCAAATTCACATTTTATTTGGAAGATTTTTGATCAACATGGTGGTCCATTTTTAGGAGACGATTCATTCAGAGACGCATATATTCCACTATAAAATAAAATAAAACTCCAAGTAAAGGCAAAAACACAAATCACTGCCTAAATAACAGAAATAGTAATAAATAAGTAAGTAAATAAGCAAATGAACTAGGTATGTTCATAACAAGTTACTTTAACATATTTAATTAAATGAAGAGTCCAGAGTGTAATATAGTGACAGAGATTATAGTCCATAATAACAATTCCCTCCTCTAATAAGTTTAGTCCAAGTCAAGACTTTGTCTTTCTAGCAGAATTACAGGATTCATTTTCTAATTATTAATTAGAATTAATCAATTCTAATTATTCATTTCTGGTAGCACATTAGAAATTTGTTCATATATTATAAATGGATAATTATTTGAAGTTTGATTGGGGAAACGTTTGTTTTTCTTCTTCAAAGAAAAGTAATTTTGATATGATCGACTTACTGTTTTTTTACTGAGATAGTCTTGGAGATCATCTTGGGAATACACAAGTGGATTTGCGAATAGAAAAAAAGTATAAGCCTTTTCTCAAACTGTAGTTTAAGAGTGATAGATCATCCTATCACAATGATATCTATAGTTAGCTAGCTAGTTTCATTTCTTCTGTGCAGTGGTATATAAATCATTCTTCTACAGAGTCTTACGAAATGTGCATACCAATTTTTTTTCCCATCTAGATGCCAAAAAGTCTGCATGTTGATCAACGAAATGTCACAGCTCAATCTAGTAAGAAATATATGTTCTTTAAGCTATGAGAAAATATAATCACCACTGCATTTTAAAAACAGTTCTCCACATGTACCAACTATTTCTTCCCACTTCAAGGTTAACAAACAGAAACTTTAGAGAGCACTTAAATGAAATTTGTTGCTGTCTTCTAAATTCAAAGGCAGTGAATATTTGGGATAAAGGAACAATCTGATAGTAACAAAAATATCATACTACAATCACATTGAATATCTATGCACAAAATACCATCTATTAAAAAAAATAAAAAATTGAAGGCCTTGGAGAACACTGTACTTTGAGGAATAACTAAACCCTTAAATGAAATAAACTGAACATTTTTCAGTATGAATTATGAGAGAAAAAATATCGAGTTGCTAGTCTTTATTCATCCAAATCTTCTTGCCTAGTTCATGAAAAATAATCCCTACAAACAACCAGAGTATTTTATATGCACAGAAGCAGTGCATTAAATACAGCAGTGTGAAAATGCAGCAGAGCAACACATGAAATCCAACGTATTTTAAAACAATAAAGCTAAAAAATAAGAAAAGCCATCAAACCATAACTTAAGTAAATATAAATTAAAACAAAATAATCAGGTATGAAGAATTTACAAAATACTGTCTGAAACATATATTATCAGGGTCTGTTAAGAGAATCAGGTTTTTTTTTTTTCCTCTGCTTTTTAAAGTAAATCATAAATGAGCTCTAAAGACAAGTTAAAAAGCCGCATGTAATGAGTCTACAGATACACCATGAGGAAGCCACTTGCCAATACATGTGGAATCTCTTCTTCTCAGCACCTGTATGAAATGCAGTACCTTCCATTACTTAAGTGGATAATCACATATTTTCTTGTAATAAATGCTGCATTGATATAATATATATTATATCACCTTCAGATCTGATAGATCTCATTATTTTGTACTCGTATGTTCTAATAACTTTTATTGTGATATCTAGCTTAAGTTCAGATATTTTCTATCAGAGATGATACAAGTGTTGTCATGAGGGTTATGTCATTTGGAACTGTTATACTGAGACTACTCCTATGTTATTTAGTTGGCAGGGTAGGGGTTAAGATATGCTTTGTGGTACTGGATGTCGATCCCACCTTGATTAAAGGTCTGTTACTAGAGAGGTATGAATAAATCATTAGGCATTCTGTTCATCTTTGCAAAAAACTATTTCTACTTTTCAGGAATAGTAAATAACTGGATGATATAAAACTGCGAAATAGAAGTCTCCTTGCTGTAGCTAGTGATCTAATTGTTCTAATATTCCATGTCTTTCAAAAACTCTAGTAACCAATGGTAGAGAAGCCCAAATAAAACACATCTGCAGAGCAGAGACACTGTTACCCACATCCTTCTTCCCTATGAAGCAGAGCTATAGTAGCTTACTTACTTGCTTACTAAGTCTTCCAGAAACAGTAAGTCTGAATAACTTCTCCATTTTAATATTATTTTTTAGAGCAGAGGGCTGAGGTTCAAATCAGGAAACATTTTCAAGCCACAGTATTTAAAACTGTAGAGGTGGGTGAGAAACAAACAAACAAAAAAAAAAACATAGAAAATTTTTGTTCAGATTGATCATTCCAATTTTGTTTTAATTTTCATGTCTCCACTGGCAGATTTCTCACAAAAAAATATATTTTAAAGAGTATTCACAAACATAGTTTCAGGAAAGAGGAAAAAATTGTTCATTAGTCTTTGGACTGTTTCTTTGACAAAAAGGAATACAGAAATGGTATTATACTAAGAGAACTGAGCATACAAACCAAGTAGTGCAACTAACAACTCTGTGTATCAAATAACTAAAGTAACGTTCAGTTTTTACGTAAGCGTTAGAATGAAATGTATGCTAAGAAATTCATATTCCAACAAATTAAGATTAAACTATTTGCATTTTTTTCCTGTATTGGAGAGAGCTTCATGTAGAGATAGAGAAACTAAATCAAGGAAAACTGTTCCCATAGAAAAGATTAATTGCTTCAGACTATATTAATTAGCAAAGTGTCTTTGAAGTGACATCCCTACACCTGAAACAAAGCATTAAGAACAAAAACTTTTTCTCAAAAAGTCTAGTTTAAAAAATACGTAAGAATAAAAACTTAGATTTGTGTTAGAATATCGTATGCATTTGTCTATAAGATGTTTTATATATGCAATAGCATTGCAGAAATTATAAATATTTTATTCTGAACTTTTATAAACAGTAACTTCAGTTATCATGTACTCTAGTTCAGAGCATATGAGATCATCATTTTTTCCCTTACAGTAATTACTGCAATGTATTTGTTATTATGAGTTATCAAAAAAATTTTGTGTTAAATACGAATGAGTGAATTGACCATAAGCACAACACTCTTTTCTCAAATCTACCTGTAACTCAATTCAGCTAGAGATTCAGTCGCTCATGGGAGGACATACTTTGTTCAAAAAGAAAGAAAGGAAGAAAGGAAGAAAGGAAGAAAGGAAGAAAAAGAAAAGAACACAGGTATGACTGTTGATTAGACTTAAGTAGAACCACAGCAGATTCCTTGAAACTCTCCTCGACACCAGTTTTTCTCAAACTTATTTTTCTCTCTCTAGTCAGCCACCTGTACTATATTTAAATTATTCTCAGAGCTTTCTTCCATCTCTGTATCCAATTTGAGTTCATTGGTTGGTGAAAGACTCCACTTTTCTTCAGCAATATTGCAAAAAACAGTTTTTTCAATGTATGCTATTCATCAGGAGATAGGAAAAAGTGCTTCTGCAACACCACATCCTAAGAATTGCAATTCTCATTTGTTTGTGTCACTGATTTCACAAATTCACATCCATCCAGTTTTACTCTGAATAAATCACAAGCCTTTAAAATTCAGAACCAAGGGAAATTTGTGAATCTGTGGGAAATCAAATAGAAAATGATCTTTTCCTTATTTGTTGACTTTCATATTTGTCTACTGCATTTTTTTTAAGTTACAAATACTGTGCAAGGGAGCATGTAGCTCAGAGTGCCTCAGCTTTTTTCTAGTTTATTTTCTATTTCTGTTTTTAAAATTTTAACTGTAAATTTCAAGCCAGCAAGAAGTCTTGTATTCATCTTCACAGTAATGCTGTGTTGTATCTAAATTGTAAGTCGTGTTAGTTTTAAGAATTCTAGTAGCATGATGCATACTTCATACATTACTTCTATTTTCCTCTTGGCCTTTCCACCTTGTTTATAGTTTTGCATAATTTATAATCTGCCCAGGAGGGTGAGATAATTGCCCAGTTAAAGTGGAGAATATTGAGCCTGAAAAATCCTTTCTTGGGTAAGCAGTCCTTACTCAAATAGGTATTAGCTAAAGGATTCAAGAGGAGAGTTTACATAACTGCAGTTTGTAAGTGTCTGGTCTGGAAGGATGCTGAATACCGTGCTTGCAGTTTGCCAGTAGAAATAGGTATTGGCTATGTTTTCGTTTTCCACTGTTCAAAATAACTGGAAAAGGACTTAGTTCATTAGACTATGATGGATTTCTGGCACTTACTTAATTTTTTAAGCTACTACAAATTTTAAGACCAGATAAAACCAGTGCTTCCACAGAGACTTCAGTAGAATTCTACTGTTATTCATGAACAAACTCCCACTCCCATTTTATAATAAATCTCATTATAATTTACAAGTAATACTGTTTCTACAGAAAAGATGAGAACAGAAGGGTGCACAACACAGTTTTATAAATCACTGCAAAGACCCAGGAGTTCAAAATGAAAGTACAGATTGATAAACTACAATAATACCTAGTAATTTTGATGTATTAGATAAATTGGGAAAATATAAATATATATAGAACAGATATTTCTCAAGTTTTCTTAACTCTTAACAGGCTTTCATACAGTCTTAGAAAAACACAAGGAAATGTCTAGCAAATTGCAATATGAATAGGCTAAATTAGCTACATGTCACTTTCTTTTTCTTTGAGTCAATGGAAAATGTTTCTATTTCATTTCCAAAGGGAAAGGAGTAAAGAGGCTCTAATTAGTATTCCATACCAACTCCAATACTTTCATTAGAGAACAATAAGGAAATGACAAAGAATGTCAATCTTCAGAAGTGACAAAATATTTGGAGAAAATCTGTGGAAGCAGTGGGAAAAAAAAAAAAAAGAGCCTAGTAGATGAGATATAATCTCTGCAAGAAGGACAAGATGCTCAGAGGACAGGCGAGAGCATGGGTTAGTTGGGGTTGTTGGGACTGACACTTCTAATCCAAAAAGTAAACTAAACGCAGAACCTTTGTATTTCAAAACCATCTTAGGTAGCAGACTTTTGTGTGCCTTCTACCTTTTTAGTTTAGAAAAGAAAGTTAAAAAAACCCACAAACCTTTTCATGGAGAGTAAATGGCATACTTTAGACTCTCACTAAATCACAATTCCTTTGCTGTTTGATTAGGAATGCATTTGAGAGTCTGGACACTTTCTTTCAAACTTGTTTGCTTTTTCCCCCTCCTCTTCTCTTTACTCAACATTGTCTGTCTGTGGTGCCTAGATTTCAGAACTCTCTTTACCCTTTAAACTGTTGCTGTCAAAGACTACAATAAAAAAGGGATTCGTAAGAAGAGCATTCTGCCAAGATGCTTCTTCAATATATATTGCCATTATGTATCTTGACAGATTTATGTGATTAATATCGTCATTCTAAGCAATGAAATTGATCCTGTCATCACCTTTAGAAGAGAAGGCATGCAAAAGAAAAAGTTCATTTCAGAGTCTTACGTGGGAGATGAAATAAACTTTTAAATAATCATCATGCAAACGGCAAATTCGTTCCTTGTATATGCTCATCCCAGACTGTTGCGAGCCATATCTCCTACTACAGGACTTTATCCTTATCTGAATCTAGTATCCCTGGTGCACTTTCATTAGTTGCATTCTCCAGCAGCATAGAGTATTTTCACAGAACTTCACACAGCCATATGCTGTTAGTCATTTATCATCCTTGTCTTAAATTCTTCTGCTTCCATAGACACACAGTAAAATTCTCAGGCCAAATAAAAACTGTCAGGGGACAACACAAATCAATCTTAAGACCAGGTAATGGACTAATTTAATTGATCAAAAAACATTTACAATAAAAACAATAAAGAAATAAACACTGCAGCTTTATCAAACCCCTTTTTGCTTTCTCTATCTCACTTTTTTTTTTACCTTCTTTCTGCTGACAGTACATAAATGTCCACAGAAACTATATCTTCTTTGGACAGGGGTGATCTTTTTGATAATAACTGTCTGCTTCCTTCCTTTTTCCTTTTTGCTACATGAATGAAAAATTCCTCTGCAAAACTGCATTTTTGACTGAATTGATTGCCTGAACCTTTAATTCTAATGTTTCAATAGGTTGGCTCCTGGAGATTATATATGTGTCTTGTATTTCATAGAGTTTTAGTTGTGATAATTTAGGCTTAGATTGCTGATAATGTTAGACCATTAGAGAATATATAGTATGACAGCAGTCATAAAACAGGCATTTGTTACTGCATTGTGTTTTATGTTTGTTAATGGTGTGTCCACAAATGTTTGCAAAACATAAAAGATACCAATATTTTAATGATGCAATAAGACTGAATCAAATAGAATGCCATATCTTTGTGACAAGAAAATTTATTCCAAAACAATGGCACCAGAATTTAAATGAAAAGTTTTATAGAAAAGAGTAGTGTGCTTGTCAGAGTTTTATATACGTGTGTATTTATTGGTGCGCTAAATTGATTATATACAGTAAATGGCATTGCTGCTATCACACCGTATTCTGATCATTTCCATATGCTCTCAGCTTTTATTTTGACTTGGCAATTATGAATGTATAATCACAGTTATATGAGTAGGTTACGTTCGGATGGGAGAAAAAGTGATTGAGTAACAAAATAACACAGGAACAGAGGAAAGTTTAGGCACCTTTCTGGTCAGTCAGAAAGCCAAATTCCTGAATACCTGCAGGCTTGAGAATATGTGCTGTTTTTCACACACAAAAAAAGATTCCTGACCTGAATTTTATCAGGAGTCACAGCCAGATATGAAGCCTATGGTAACAAATGTAAAGCTGCTGAAATTAGCACAGTGATATTTTGGCAGTGATGTTTTTTGGTTATATCAACATTTCAAAGATAAAATAAATGAGACAGGTGAGAGATTAAGCTACTTGTCCAGATCAAAGAATTTCACACTTAAATTCTGTCTGCTACTACTAATGGTCTTTGCAATGAGTAACACAGCTCTTCTTTTCTAAAATAGATGGATGTAGAAGAACAAACAAAGAACATCTGAGTTCTGCCATAGAAGCATTTGCCAGTCTGTGCTGGATAAAATCATACCCTTCGTCTCTTTGTGGCTTTTCCCCTTGTGTGAACCCTGGGGACGTAGGCCTCCAGCAGGGAGCTCACTCACCTCACCAGGGGGTACCCCAGCACAGAGCAGCTCAGAGTGACACTCCAAGCCCCAGCCAGGTGCTCTTCCAAACTCAGACATGAAACAGGAGGCAGCAGTACAGGGAGGAGTACTGGTGAAGAGAAATACATAAAAGGGTTCCCATTTCACAGAAGATATCCTAAATATCACTCATCCTACTACAAAGGCCTTTACTTCCTCTCTTGCATGAAGAACTGCTGCAATGAAGTTACATAATCTGAGCCAGTGAGGACTCACATGCAGCGTTCCATGGGGTGACCAGGAACCTTGTGCAAGAATAGAAGAGGTTTGAGACACAGGTTGTACCAGTGCTGTACCATAGGATCTAAGAAGAAAGGTTGAGAGAGGTGCGCAGAGCATATCAGTGAGAAAGAGAGCATAAGATAGAATGAAGTAAGAAATTCTATGATTTGATGATTATAGGAAGTGTGAAATGGGGCTGCTTACTTTCTGCCTAAATCACTTTTTCCAGATGCTTTTTCCTAAGTCAGCCTACTTTTGCCTCCTCAAAATACCAGCATTCATCACTTATGCCAGAACTTTAGCCTGTGGTAAAATTGACTTAGCTGGTTATAAAATAATTGCAAGAATTTTAGAACAATAACTCCTCCAGTTTTTGCCATGTCTATACTGTGAAATCATTGTGTTGTATTATCAGCTACAACTCCTCAGAGAATCTTAATTGGATACGAATAGTTTACTGAGGATTTTGCCTGAGGTGATACACCACCACATTTTGATTTTCACATGAAAGAGTGAATAGCATATAAATGTATACTGTTTATAAAGTGGAAGTATTTCTGGTGAGCCCTTAAAAAAAAAAAAAGTTTTATGGACAATTGTCATTTTTTTAATTCAGATTGTTTTCAGTGGCAAAACTGGCTGTGATTTCTTTATTTTGCAACATGTTTTCCTCAAAATGTTATTGATTTCTATGCACATTGTATTGCTGTTGTAGAAGGATAGCAAGATCACAAGGAAGAATTTGCTTGGTGCAGTAAGCTTTCAGGCAGCATAGGTCGCCTGCAAAGGTGTGAACAAACTCCAGAGATTTTGGTGGCTGGTATTTCCTTAAGTCCAAAGTATGTAACTATGAGAGGGATGTACATGATATGTGGAAATCAGATGCTTAAAAGTTTTAAGAGAATATTATGTCCCATCCGTGGAGGACTTCAAGGCCAGTTTGAATGGGGCAGCCTGATCTAGTGGGTGGCATCCCTGCCCATGGCAAGGGGTTGGAACTGGGTGATCTTTAAGGTCCCTTCCAACCTAAGCCATTCTGTGACTTTTTGATTCTATGATTCTATGACATTAAAACCATAAGCAACCAACTTCATACTCAGGTCACGTATGCGTAAAGCTGGAAAACAGTACTCTGTTTCTAACTAGCATTATCTGAAGAGCAATAGAATTTGGCATAATAAAAAGCAGAAATACCTTAGAAATTCAAATTTTAATTATCACAAAAAAATCTGTTTGTAGCAGAATGTGTTGTTAATCCAGTTTAAATAAAGGGAAGTGAAAACAGAAATTTCTATAAATACACAAAGGTTTTTGTCAACTTGGGAGGGGAAGGTACATCCTTGGCTCATGGATTAGTCATAGTAAGTTCCTGGAAGGAGAGAGAGAACAAGTTCTTAGACTCTATTTTATGCCCCTGTGCCTCATAAGTGATGGAAGGAAGACAAAGCCATGCAAATGATGCACAGTTGTATTTTTTATTATAAGCCTCATCTTATGATTTCAGAAGAAATGGGAATGTTGATAGGATAGAGACTTGACAGAAGATTGGTGAGTTCGGAGTTCAGCAGTTGGCATGGCTTATATCACATCCTTGAGAAGGCTTTTGAGGGGAAGAGAGTTCTGCTTTGTCTACTTCAGAGATCCAGAAGTTGACAGAAAATTGCTTTTGCTTTTAATACTACTGTCCATCACAGTATAGAAATGGGTATGGAATGAATAGTTCAAGATGAAAAGATTGTAGATTAAAAATGCTTTAAATAGAGTAGATACCACAAAACTATACTTATATGTTACTGCCAACAGAGCAAACCAGATCTGACCACAGTCAAATTAAAAAAGAAAATTTCATATGTTTTTATTTTTTATTCAAGAGCCTACAGTCTTTATTCACGTAGGTTTGTAACAGCTATTTGCAGCTTGTTTTCCAGTCTGTGGCTGTCTCGAGTGACAAGTTGGTAAACATCTTTTTAAAGCAAGTTAAAGGGGGTATATTTTTTCCACTTAATTTCCACTAAATTTAACCTCTATTATGTAGTAGGGCCTTCAGGTTCAGTAAAGCAGTTAGGTAACTCTACTAAACCAGCAGCCTTCAGGCACCTCCTCCCTTTCTAAGGCAACTACAAGGGTAGTTGGCTGGGCTGTCAGACAGCAACAACCCGCAAAGGCACAGATATGGCCCCACAGCTACTTCAAAAAAGGTTACAGTTATTTTAACATCATCCTTTCTTTTCAGCAGCAGTTCTGCTCTTTCCTTGTTTGAAAATGCAGCTGTGGTGTCAACAGGCACATTATGTAAAAATAAACCATTTGATAAGTGGATGAAGAGGGACACTCTTTGATCAGCAGATTATAAAGACGTTCACTAGTGCAAAGGGGCACAGGAGGAATTCCTAAAAAGTTCCAGCAAGAGTGAATTTGCTGGAAAGCTAATTGTATGAGAATCTGCCAGGCAGCTAGAAAGATCTGTAAGCTCCCAAACCGCATGATCCAAAGCAAAGGGGAAAAAAAAAAAAAAAAAAAAAAAAAGACTTCTGCTTTCAAAAGTATTCTAAAGGCCTAAAAATAGATCATGGAGAGATGAATCAAATAATAATTTATTCAGAAAACTAACTTGCAGACAGAATACACAATCCTTTGATGTTTGAAAACTATTGAAGAAAGTCAGTATATTTCAAAATATTGCTGTTTGAGTTTTCTTCCTTCCCTTTCATTTCAATGAAGATTATTATGTGAGTATACTTTTCTGCTGCTACTATATTTTCAGACATCAATAAAAGCAGAAGAGAAGTCCACAGCGTGTAGATAATAATTTCTGTGTGCTTGAAAAAGTAACAGTAAATCCTACGCCAGCAGAATACACACATGGTTGAACAACCAAGCTTAGGACTCTCCAAGATTATATTATGTTCAATCTCTGCACAACGTTTAGTTCTTTTAAGTCACTATTTTTCCTTTTTTTATTGTGTCTCCAATTGATAAGTTTCTTTGTACAATTCTGGAAAAAAATTTTACACACAATATTTTACGCACAATATTTTACGCACAATATTTTATTCTGTTCATCCTACTTGTGATGAAAAATGAAAACTTTAAAAGGTATTCCTTTGTATAAGCTCCTCATATTTGTGGAGGCAAACTCTGCTTAGTGAATTTAAATATTATGATCCATATTTTCTATAATAATTTGAAAAAAGACCTTTGGACAGACTAGTTGTACTTACAGACACAAACCTAGTAACTGACAGAATGTTTAAGTCCCATGTTGTTATAATTCCTGATAATTTCTTTTTGTATTTTAGGACTTGAAATGTCCAGTTGATTTAGCCAATCAAGCAGAAAAGTAATTTAGTGAGCTGTCTTTCCCTTTTAAATTTTTGAGTATATTTTCCTCCTGTAATAAAAATGCAAACAATTTATCAGGAGGTAACTTTCTGGGAAAATCCCCAATTGCTCATTTTGGAGATTACCAACAATTACTGAGGAGACCAGAGTTCATGAGATGGCAAATCCAACACCTGCAGAAAGATAACAGAGGAACCCAGCACTGTTTCAGAAACACTAGTGGTATCTCAGTCACAGCTAGATAAATATCACATGACAAGAAGCGATAATAAACATACTGCCATAACTGGGAAGATCTCCGTTTACAAAGATTAAGGAGGAAAACACAAGGAAATGCGGTTAAACAAAAAGCCTAAATGATACTTCTACTTTACACAGGTTGTAGAAAAATCAATAGAAAAATACAAAGAATGAACTCAGTGTGTTGGGATCCTTACAAAGACAACTCAGAGCAAATGCAAGCAAGCTGTTAAATCAGAGCTATGCTGGTGGTTGCTGAAGTGCTACCAGGAGGATTTAAGCTCTGCTCTGAGTTGGCTTTCAAATGCATGCAGTTTACTTTATAGAAATTGTGTGTATTGCAGTGGAACATACCAGTTTCTATTAGCTGGTGATAAAATGCAAGGCACGCATGGAGCTGTTTAGGTAGAACTGGTGGATTCATACAACTGAAAATGACATCACACCCTGTCCCTAGTTTCATAACCAAATACTGAAATAAAGTATGCTTCCATTGCTGAATTGAGCTGCCTTAGCTCTTCAGAAACCAGTCTCTACATTAATATTAACACAATCACTTCTTTTTCATTGATTTGTCCCACATTTTATGTTATTGATGTATTAAATTCAAATTATTCTTCTGGTGCCTATTTGAAAGCAATATGAAACAAAAATATCTTTCTTAATTTGTGGGGTTACATAACTAGAAAAATTAATGACTGCCAAAATTTTATAGTCCTTGAAGTATAACTTCATGGACTTCATGAGTATAACTTCACTTTTTTACCCAGTTCTTCTTCTCTGAGTTTGGCTTTTACATTATTTTAAGGCTTAATTACATATCTTACCCAAAAATAGTTGCAGCTCAGAAGTCATAGTTCTTTCTACCATTTCTGGATGAAAAAGTTATGATTCATTCATTACACATAATGAAAATATCTAGGGACATCCTTCTTAAAATAATGGAATTTTATTTTAGACTGTATACAACAAAAATGGGGAAAAATAGCAACAGCTGCTGTTTTATTTTGTTTAACAAATATAAACCTGTAAATCTATTGACCATATAAGCCTACATTCATTTATTTGAGACAATACGATGCTTTACAAATTATTACACTTGTGAACACATGAGAAACCTGGACGGTCTTTGAAACATTTCCTGATTTCTTCCCAAACAACATCAGGCTTCTGAATGAAGACTCTTCTATAGCTACAGCCTCTGGCATATCACACAGTAGACTGGCAGGAGAATACTTCCTTCTCACCTATGTTCAACAGAGCAAGCATGGGATTTTCAACCTGTCCCTAACCTGAAGAAAGTGTTCTTTTCTCATAGTGCTACTGCCTGCCTGGGCTTCATCCTTCCCATAAAAATGAATACATGTCTTCAGCATTTCCTGTTGTCCCTCTTCAGACCCAGGATGCCCAATACAGGCCAAGTCAAGACTGCTGTGTACCTGTTCTAGCAGATGAGACTTCAGAAAGTTCTTTTTTTTTTTTTAATGTTTTACTAACACTTTTCAAATTAGTTAGAGCTATTTGATATCAACCATAACACTTAGGACTGTTTACTGCCAGAGAGAGTTCATAAAGAGCTTTAAATCTTTCTCTTACAAAAGTTTTCAGTTGTGTGAATTAACTGAGTACTAAATGCATACTTACTACTCTGGTCAAGGCAGGAAAAACATTGTGTACTGTTCTACTAGCCTGATGTTTGCTATATAAGCTTTCTGAAGCTTATCATTAAAACAGGCTTCGGTGTCACTGACTCTGTAACTCAGTTAACAGTGCCAAGAGCTGATGGGATAAACAACATATTGAAGTATTTTTATTGTCTTGTTGATGAAGCTGTTTTGTGCTATTTTCTTATGTGTTCACACAGACTGTATGTCTGTATGTCCTAGTACTCGGTGGCCCATTGCCCCCTAAGTCACTGAAGTACTCAGAAATTTTATGACCAGTCTTCTGGCAGGAAGCTATACACAAACTGAACTTCAGGCATGTGAACCATCCCATTGAAGTTTGCCATTTCAAGTTCATACCCATGTATCTGTCGGATGATAGTATCTCAGTGTCTTCATGCTTCTTACTTAAAGGCTAGTAATCGGAGCCAGCTTCCAGTAGTATGGGCAACATTTCCTTCTGCAGCACTGAGGTCTCAGGGTAGGAGCTTCTGTAATAAAAAGAGATAAAAAGGATAGCCAGGAGAGGTCAGATTTACTGTTTCTGGATGGGCCTATCTCATGTAGTTCAAATCCCAGTGGCCTTACCAGGACTATAGCTTGTGCAAAGTGATGGCTGTGGGCTCTTGTCCTCAGCTTATCTAGCTGCACCAGTAACCACTAATTTTTCCTGTACCTGGAGCTGGCTACAGTCACCATCATTCTTGGCATTGCCATAGCTCAGAGACATAAGTAAGAAGACAAGAGATACAGTGACACCAATGCACAACAAAAGGATCCCAGGTGTACCTAGCCTCTCACTGAAGAAACTCTTTTCTCCCTTTTGTTCTGGAGCCAAAGAGTACTTGACATCTTTGAGGTCTCTTGAGAGCCTACTCTTCATGGTCTTTTCCACATATCTGAAGCATAACCTCTGGCTTATTTTCATCTCAAAGCAAAACTGAGAATCTATCAGAAGAGAACACCAACGAAGAAAAAAGTTGATGAAAAGTCCTGACTACTTGGAAGACAAAATCAGAAATGTTCCAGGTATTTATCATAAATGAGCTGTTTGGACTATAAGCTATCTCTATGAAGAGAAATGTTGTCTTTGCTCTGTTCTCTGTAGTGAGGACATTTGGACTGCATTAAACCACAGAGTGGGAGGGGATTTCAGAAAATTTTCCCTGCCAAAATTACATGTAAGGCTGCTTAAAAAAAATAAGAGTCTGATTGTTATAAAGCTTAATGTTATGATGTTTTCAATTACTTTAAAAGCTTTTTTTATTGATCATTTTTATTATGGTTGTTCAGTTATTTTGTAACTCCTATTTGGAATAAGTCACAGTTTATTTAAAGCATCTTGAACTACATTGCTTTTTCAAGTCTTATCGAGCACAAGTACCATGCTGCGTCAGTCTATACACTTTTAAGTTTTAGCATTTTTAATGTAATGTTTCAATGTTCATTTTGTGTTTGTTTTTTCATTCACTGACCTTATTTTGTGAGATTTTGTGTAAGGCTTAGCTTCAGTTTATTTGAGGGTGCTAGACACCTTGTAGAATTTTTGCTGTTGTTTTCTAGCTGAGGTTTAGCATATTCTAATACATTTGCCTACAAGTCAAATATGATATGGAGACTTTTGTGAGTAGATTTGTTTATGTTACTCTTTATCTTACTTTCCTAACTTATGCAATGCATCCTTATTCATTTGCATTTAAATATTTCATTTCTAGTTAAACATTTTTTGTTCTGCCTTGAGCCTAGTTTCTGCATGTTTTCTTATTTTCCTATTAATGATTTCAAAATTCTGAAAACCAGCTGGTGTGTCAAGAAGTTCAGCGCTGTTTGGATGATATCCGTGCCACATAAACTTTTAATACACAAGCACAACAGACGAGTTGCAATGCAATACCTATGCTGAAGATTTGCCACAGCTGAAGATTTAGTATTAATTGAATATAAATTGCTATAACATAATTATCCTAAGTACTTTAAGCTATTAAATATAAGTAACTTGATCTATTTCTAAACCAATTATAAGCTGCAAGGAATGTGAGAGAGAGGGAGGAGGTTGTGAAGGAAAACTGGAGAAAGAAAAAGGAAATTGAGAAAGGAATAAATTAAAGAAGATCAAGTGGTTTGTATGAAGGGAAACACAACTATAAAATTACCTGTGAGAACAAAAGAACACATGACAGATTGTCTGCTCATTTTTGAATAATTTATGGATGTAAATATAATTGTAAATCTTTTCATATCATATATTTAAGAAAAGTGTAAGTAACACTTAAGGAATTACTGTAGTGATTATGGATACCTGTGCTTCACAAAGAAATGGGAAGAGGTAGTAAGTAGAAGAATGGAATATGTCATTCCTAAAACTGACGCCATATTCTTTTTTCCCTTCTGTCACAGAAATCGTTTCTCTGCATAACCAACCCCGAACACTGACTGACATGTCCCACAGCTATAAAAAAGGACCACGCTGTAAGAGAACTGCATCACTAAACAACCTCAGCATGCATCTGATGTTATTAGGTTGCCCTTAATCAAACCAGAAGAGAGAAGACACCAGGAAGCTGAGATCAGTTTATGCTGATGTCCAATAATTTAGCAGTTATTCAGGTGCATGTCTTTTCCTCTATAAAATCCTTTTTTTCTTTCTCTTTCATTTTATTTTTTTTCCTTTTCCCTAACCCTATCTGATGTTGGCTTCTTGATGCTATTCATGTTTACAATGTTTTGACAGATGGTAGGCTCAGGGCATATTGCCCTTTCCACACAGAATTCAGGGGAAAACAAAAACAAAAACAAAAAAAAAAATGTTGTCAGTGCTTTGGATAGCCTTTCTGAACAAACAGGCTTAGCTCAAGTCACTAGAAGTGTAAAAAAAGAAGAGAAATAGGACTGTGACCAGAAATGAGGGCCAACCATATAAGTTTATTTTAAACTTCAAAAGTGGCAGTTTTACTCTGTTTCTAAAATTCAGCATAGGAGCAGAAGGGAGAAAAACTGAAGTGAGAATGGATGAACTGCTTATGCACATTATCTGGCACCATTCTAATAATGTGGAAAATTTGTAATGAAACAAAATGTTTGATAATCTACAAACTCAAATAAGGGACTCATTTAAAACATTTGTGCAGTCCTTGCCACAACTCAGTGATTCTTTGTGTGTAGGATAAATAAAATAATAATAAGAAAAAGAAAAAAGTGGAAATAAAATTCCACAAGAATTGGCTTAAAAATATAAGTTTTCCAAAATTGAAAGATTTAAGCAGCACTCAGTTTGGAGAAAGAAAGCTAAGCTTTTAACTTCAGGCACTCCTCATTTCTGATTAAATTCTTTAGCACTCTGATTTCCTTTCCCAGAATATGAAATCAGATCACAGAAAGGGAAAAAAAAAAAAAGATCCCAGAAAGGAGACCATTACTGACGGAAGCCATGTGTCATTAATTCGGTTATAAATTATTAGCTGAAAGCAGCCTCTCAGCATTTGTATTTGATGAACAAAAATTGATTGCTTCAAGGGCATTTCAATCCTTTTGATGTTACCATCTTTTAGTCCACCACAAATCTGAATCCTTAACAGAATGATTATAGCATTATAGTAATCCTAAGAGCCAATACTAAAGGATTTGGAAGAGCAACTGAGATCAATAGTTTGAAAAAAGCATGTCTTTTTGAGTTGACAGAGCTGTCTAGCCTGATAGTGAACCTGAAAAAAATAAGTGGGAACTAAGTACACAAGCAATCTGCAGACTGAGCTAAACTGTGATGATGAGACATTTTTCTGAATTGCTGTATACACCAAGAAGCTCCAAATATTTCCACAGGATTTAAGCAAAACTAATGGCAACCAAGAGATATTTTACTAACAATAAAAAAGAAGTTTCTGAAATAAGTTTGTGAGTGTTTTCAGAGCTTTGTGAACTATTCCAAAGGTTGGGAAGTTCTGTAAGGTCAACATTTGTGTTTTGCATAGACTTTAAGATTATTTGAACTGGGATTTGAGGCAACATTGTCTTAATGATTGTCTTCCTTTTAGTTGCTTTGAAATCTAGAATTCAGGCCATATTCCAACATAGAGATGAAAGTTTAGACCTCTCAGCAATTGAATCGTGAGATATAGAGTAGACAGAAGGACGTGCATTCTTACTGTGTAATCTCTACCAAATTTTAAAACTGTTTTAAGTATGGAAGGAAGAGGCAATATTAGTGCAAAGTTCAGGTTGTGCCAGGTTGTAAGTAACAAAGTCTCCCTAGGACAACAAGTGAGAAAAATTAGCTGAAAGCTAATGCCCTCTTCAACAGCTCAAGGATTAGCATAAAATTATACTTTGAAGGAAGAAAAAGAACAGCATTGCAACAGTAGGGTATTGTTAAAGATCATTGAAATGGAGAGAGGAAAGAAAGAGAAGAAAAAAACCCTTACGCCAAGACATTGCAAACTGGTATAATGTTTAGCAGATATTTAACGATTCTTTTGGTGTGCTAAACAACAGATTAACTTCATAGTACTCAAGTGAAAATTCAGACAAATTCAGATGCAACACATCTGGAGAGCATCCCATGGCAAATGGTAAATGGCTAAGTAATCTATTTCAATGGCAAGACATGTAGTGATAATTTATTGTTTGTAACAAGGGCTGTGAGCCTACCATTAATTCTAATGCAAAAACTTCTAAAAATTATCTGGAGGATAGATGCAGGACTTCCAACAATAACATTTCTGCAGTGAGGCTTATGTCATTGATACATTCTATTGTTAAAAGTTAAAGACATGAAAGTCTTTTGAAAAAGTGTGTGTTTTTCAATTCTGTACAATCTTGCCTATGAAGACTGGTGAAAAATGTTCAGCACGTACCTTTTACGCTACTGCAGGTGATTTTCTTTATGGGCCATAGCTTTTTAGCTTGGTTCATGTTTTCACATTTCTTACATCTGAAAGAGTGGCACAAATTAAATGCACATTAAAGACACGATTTCAGAACATTGTGTTGAAGCAGGTTTAACCCATTATTTTGAAGCTGTGCATGATAACATGTGATCTTTAAGCTTAACCTTTATCTCAAGCTGTTTAAAATGTTTTGTAGCTGTTCTTGTCTAAACGAATAAAGAGGATGATAAGCAGGAACTGGCATAAATAATAGCTGCTTAAAATGAGTAGAGAAATTGATAGCCTTACAAATGGTAGCCACCTGTACGGGGAAACTAAAGAATGAGTATTCAGTAGAGAAGAATGGCTGGAAATCTGGCAGCAAATTGTAGAAATGGAAAGGGGAGAGAGGTCTTTTTAAAATGCTCTGCTAATCATGCAATGCTACATTTGAGCTGTGAATTTAGATTAAGTGTCATTGGTGGTCTGCTGACTTTATCCAGGCAACATACTCCTTCAGTGAGTTACAAGAGTTCATCAGTGTTAGAAGCTGGCTTGTCTGATGAATACATCAGCCTTCATTTTCCCTTTTTATGGGAATGTGAGTTGGATCGCGGTCTGTATCCTACCACATTACACACTCTCCCTAGCAGAACCAGATATTATGGGCATGAAAGTGGACAAGACTCTACTTATGTCATGGTAAGATCTCATAGAAAAGCCTGCAAGCACTGATGAACTTTTAACAGAGGATGACAGAGGTAAAGGTGATTAGCAGTGTACTACTAATCTGTGAATGGCAAGGATACAACTCACAGACAGCAGCAGATGAGAAGAAAAAAAGCGACAACATCTTAACTTAATTGTAGACACATAATAGAGTGATATGCATGTAAGTCTTGTAGGCAAATTGGAAAAAAAAGGTGACTTTGTGAGGCCTGAGACAAAATCTGAGCAAGTGCTTCCAATGGGGAGAGACAAAAATCCAATGCCATATTTTATGCCACACTAGTTTCCGGAAGATATTCCATTTGTGAGGCAAATTTCCTGAAAATCTTTAGATCATCTTCCATCTGTGACTCACAATCACAAAACACAAGCATCTTCTGCAACAAAACCAGGGCTTTGAATGATGCAGAACCTCTTTGATTGGCTGCATGTCACAGGCCACAAAATTCTCATCGCCCTCAAAGCAGATTTTTTTTTCTATTAGCCCGTATAATTTTCTTGTTTTCTGCAATTTATAAAAAGAAACTAACATGAAGCTACTGTAGAATTACTTATCCTAAACAGTTTTTGTATTTCTATCCAGCATCAACCAGAACAGGTAGAAAACATCTGTTACTAGATTTACCCTAATGCTTCAGAAAAAAATGTAGCATAGAACCATTACAGAAAAAATTCTACGCCTCTCCTTTTTAAGGTCTGACACATTTATCTCATTCTATAATTCTATAAGAAACTTGTGGACATATTTCTATAGATTACTGCTGGGCTGGATTTTAAATTTACATGTACCGCTCTCAAATTATTGATATGATTCTTTGCAGTTGCTTTGTAAAATATATATTCTGTAACAGGATTAGCATTCTAGCCAAAGTTGCTTTACTGATAAAAAATACATATAAATAGCAAAACAATTTATATCCTTTCTATCTATCTACATAATTTTCCCCCTCTGTATAGAGGGTAGTTTCCAAAGGTCTTAATAACACTAGTGGTAGTTTATACATATTTGTTCTAATGAAAATAAACTAAGAATAAGGAAGTGTTATTGCAAATATAAAAAAAAGTTTTAGTATTTTTTTTTTTAATCATTAAGAAAATAGTTAGAGCTTGCACAGATGCATGTAGATACATAATATCTGATTTTACAACTATAGACCCTTGGAAAGATTTCATCTGGAAAGAACATTAAGAGGTTATTTGATCCAAACTTGTCACTCCTTACACAAGGCAAGACTGCCTGTTATCAAGACCAGCTTGATTGTGTCATCACTATAACTCATTTAGGTTATGCTCTTCATCTATGATAAGAGAAAGCTCAGAAACTTTGTAGGTGAACTGTGAAGTGTTGCTTCTTGTAGCATCTAAAGGATTTACTCCCTCAGGATTTAAGAAGCATTCTCATTCTTGAAGTTGTCCCATCAACTTCTCAGTCCTTTATAGCTCACTATAGCTCTCTTCCTGTGTTACAAGCTTTTACTTGTTTCTTACTTGCACACATGGTCTTATTGAGAGTACAAAACTTCCTCCTGTTGTGTTCAACAACAATCAGATAACTGCTCACCTATGGATAAGGTTTGCTCGATAATACTGAACATCTACTTTGCACAGGTATTTTACAGGTGTTATGTGTATAGTGGTTTATTTATGAGGATTGTTAGACAAAAGACAACGGATTTGTCTTGAAAAAATTAAACAGAATTGTAAAATTTTAATTCTGCAGCAATTAAAGCTGCATAACATGGGTTCCCAAAAGAGAATCTAATTTTAAGAACTATATATCAGATCTCCTGAAGACCTCCCATTTTCTATTGGTGGATTTAAAGATAATCGCAAATATATATTCATTATGAGAAGGATGCTCTGCATAGTAAATACAGTGATTGAATTTGCCTTTTCAGTGATTGTAATCCCACTTGTGGATTACAGACATTTATGATTAACAAATGCAAAATCTTTCTCCTCCTCTACTGATGATGTTTGGAATCTGTTATTAAACCCCAAAGGCATGAATTTGTAATTCTTTCTATTTAGTGTAATTTCACTGCAATTATTCAGGTTGGTTGTTCAAGATATTTATATCAGAATAGCAGGAATAGCACTAGCATCTTCCTGACACTCTAATGCTACTCTTTTAATAATCACTCAACATCACCTCTGCTTGAACCACTTGTTCTGCCTATGCTAACCAGCAATTTCTCACAGAGTTCAGTATCAGTTTACTCAAGATGAGCTGTCTTATATCTACTACATTTAACTTGTTAACTAAAAAACAAACAAGAACTAGTGTGTTCTAGTTCTACAAAAATGTAGTACTAATACTACAAAATTGAAACAAAATATTAATTTAGTGGTGGAACAAGCTTACATCTATTCTGATGACTTCCAAATGAGAATAGCCTCCCTCATTTTATTGATGAAACTAAAGAATCTTTGTTTCTTTGTTGTGAATTCCTTTGACACTGCTTCTTCTATCTTAGAAGTTTTAACTGTTCTTTCTATACTTCATGAATTCTAAAATGTCATTGTCTTTGTTTAATAATCCTTCTTTCCAGCAGTGTTCTCTTACTTAAACATTAAATTCAATACCTTTTCTCACATTTTGTCCTTATTTTGAAGATGGTTATTTTTTCAACCAGCATAGAACATAACTTTCAACTTTGGATAGAGTTCCAAGGACAATAAGATTTTGATCCCTTGACTTAAAGTAAATGCAAGTCTTGTCTGTATTCTGCCCTCTTATTTTCCTACTCCAAATAATGCAACTGATTAAATTCGCTTAGTTTAGTAAGTTCAATAAGGTTCCTAAGTTAAGCAATTAGAATTCAGAAGATATCAGATATAAAGTTACTTAAGCAATTTTAATTCAAAATCTTTATGCATACACATTATGAGAGGGTCCTTATGAACCACATTATCACTTCATTCGGCACACAAGATGGACAGTATTTACTGGATACATAATCAATAACAATCATTAGTTTTAACCTATTGTTCATGTGAGTGCTCCCATCATTACTTGGTGTTCACCATCTAAGCCTTTCACAGAGTAAAGGCAAATTTCCTTGCACCTCTACTGTTCTGTTCTGCTCATCACCTAATTTACTGTGGATATCCACACTTTCAGTAATATGTCACAATTTCTTCAGTAGCTCAAATTCCAAGACCTTAAATGGAATCTACCTGTAAACAGTTTAAAAAATAAGTTATTTGTAATCACACATACCAAGTGGGTTTAACTGATTGATTATGGAAGTACTCACAAAAATTCTTTCATAAGGGCATGCCATGCATAGGAGAGTTTTCTAAGACAGCATTTAGTTCCTTTAATTAAAAAAATAGTGATCCTACATGCTTCTCTACATCTTTTTTACTTATTCTGTGAACAAGAAGTTTAGTTTCTGTGGCCAGCTCCAGGAGGTATCTGGGTGCAAAGTGAACTTAAAGCCAGATAGGAAAAAAAGTGTTAATTATTGGAACAGATGATTTAAAATCATTGATTTGGCTATGAAAATATTCCATCTTAGTTCCCTATGGCCTATTTCCAGGTACCCAGTTTGAGGTTTCCACTGGGTAACGGAGTACCCAGGAGTTAGCTGTCACTCTGCTGAAGTGGAAAGTCCCATGTGGTTCTATTTCGTTGTTTTTAAGCAATGAACATCAGTTTATTCCAAAAGAAAGAATCAGAAATAGTTAATTTACTTGTCCAAGATTTACTCTAAGTTGTACAGAGTTAGGAGTTATGCAGGAATTTTCAGCAAGCCTGACCTCACTTCTTTTTAAGTGGTAGAATCTGCAAGTTCCCAATTGTAAGGTTTCGAACAAATCATGCTATTGTGAGGACTAAGTTAATAGTACTTGTCAACAGTGTGGAAGGACAAAACAATGTGACCAAGTATTCCCAGAGGGAGAATAACAGTGACATGTGATATATGGAGGCATAAGACAACCCTGCAACTCCTGAGACAGCTGGGGAATGACACCTATACAGACAGGAGGACAACAGTTGGCACTGAGGAAACTGAAACTGCAGAGCAACAGAAACATGGAGAGCCAAAGAATCTGCAAAAGTAAAGGCTGGCATTTGTTATGCTTTGTTCCAAAGAGCAGTTGGCAAAACTACACAGAGTAAAGATGTTGCGTCCAATTTGGCCTCTCTTGCCCTTAGCTAACCACTGCCCTTAACTAACTTTGATGTGGAACAGACTGTAACACAGCACAGGTTCCCTGCTCTGAACAGGACATATCTTTATATCTTGTATCAAAAGCAAGGGAGAGTGATTTCTTGACAAGACATATAAAACATAAGCAGACATCTCAATGAAGCATTACAAAACTCAGAACAAAACCATATGCCCACTGAGATTCTATGTTAATTGATGGCGCTATTATTCTCTCCACGGGACAAAAAAGAATTTCTTGAATTTTCTTCTATGTTCTTATCAGTGTTTCCCTTTCCCTTAGGGGAAGTGGGACTAGCATTAGATGATTCTACCTAGATACCACTGGAAAAGAAGATCCACATGGCAGCTTTTTTATATGCTTGAGATCAGTCATTACTGAGCAATATAATGAAGTCATCAGCTATTTTGCATTTATGCTTGGACTCTATTCTATCCAATTTTATTTCTATTTTTTAAAGTATTATCTCAGTAGAAAACTATGAAGATCTGATAAGAATTGAGCCTAGTAAAGCCAGCCAACCCCATGTAACACTAGGGCAGTATACTGTAGTTTATTTCATTGGAAATTCTGGCTCAGTCCCACAGATGGGAAGTATGTCAGAGAAAGATGTCATCACATAAATACAAGATCTTAGAAATGCTGACCGTGGACTATGAGAAAATTTATTGTATAAAGCATAATAGTGTACTGGAGGACACTTTTAAAAAACAGTTTAAATGCAACAGAGAAACTCCAGTAGGAACAATAAAGAAAGGACTACCTTAGACTTTCAGTATTTTCTCTATTACTTGGCACATGTCATGGGATACAGACTTTTTGCCACACCATTCATGAGGTTAAAATTCACTTCATGCTTACTCCTCAGAAGAAGCACCCTTACAAGTTGCCCGTAGGGAACATCCATGTGAATGTCACCCCTTTCTCACTTTATGTACAGCAAACAGTTCCCAAGATAGATAGAACAATTTGCTCCCCAGGGTGATGTTCAAGATAATTCTTTCAAAGCCCTACAGCCAGCTGATTTCAGCATTCTCTTTGTTTGTTGGGGCTCTCAGAGAGATGGGAGGAGTGAGAATATGAAGACAGAACCTGAGTCTCCTGTTCTCTTTCTGAGTATTGCTTTAATCTACTTATATGAGCTGACAACTAATAGATCTCAAAGAACTAGGTCTCATTAAAGAAAGTTTTCAAAGCATATTACTCAAAATATCTACAAAATTCAGCAAATAATCAAGAATATGTAATACAGCAATATAATGAAAACACAAACTATAAGTGTTTTTTGGAAAAACAAAACAACCTAGAAAATAAGAATAATTGAGAAGTTATTACAAGTTTTAGATGTTAGAAAACTCTAACAGGTGGCCAGTCTGTTAGGGATAAATCTTGCCTAAGCCTTAGATGTTAAGCTGCAAAGAAATTGAGGTCTCATTGCATTTGCAGATGGGAACCTTGGCATGAATATGAGTTCAATGGCAGATGAAAGCTGCCTCATGGCAGAGTCCTCTTTTATTACCTACTCACCAACATTAAGCAGCACTTGTATAAATAAGGCAAACGAATGCACTTAAAGTCTCTGAGTGCACTAGATCTAACTTTTGATGCTTGTACTTCATTGTTACCTAAATGAGTCTGTTACTATTCTGTGGTCACTTTTGACTTTGTGACTGTGAAGAATTCAGTAACCACATCTTTGATTCTTGTTTCTTGAAATCTGTTTCTCACCCTTCACTTATAAATCTTAGACCTTTAATATTCTAGATGTACTGTTCCAGTTTATTCATGGAGCTAGTCTTTTTACTCCATAAGCAATATTCCCAATCTTAGTCCTGGAACTGCTAAAAGATTTAGAGCTGAAAAAAGAAAATCCAGGAGATTTAGTTAATCTAGTTCCATATTTTCAACTCTAACTACTTAAAGTAATCTTTTATCTGTTTTATGCAAAAGGAATGTAATTTGGGATAGTTCACTTTGGCAAACAAAGAATATTTTTTCCACAGTATTTGCTTTATCTGCCCTACTGAAAAGAGCATAAGCATTAGCTCCCAACCCTGAGAATTCCTAATACTTGCTACAAAAACCCTGTATACTAGGTGCTTTAAAACAGGGAATATTAGCAGATGTCCTCTAGGAAGGCAATCAGGGAAGCTGACAAAATTTGGGGACTGATGTCTCCATCAAAGGATGTAAATAAACAAATAAACAAACTAGTGGGCTCAAAAGAAATGTTTGCCAAAAATCTTCTGAGACAGCAAACACTGGTGATGTATTCCCATTGATGGTATTAGTATTCTAACAAGAGAAGCAACCTTATTTACATTGCATTGAATATTTTCAAATTTTGCTTTCAAAGTTTGTATTCTTTTGAAGCACACAAGGCCAGAATTCATTGTGGATGGAATCCTGACTTTTATTTTTTCTTAGTGTTTTCCTACTATTCCAGACAAAGATGAATATCTTTCCTTGTTTCTCATGACAATAAGTCAAAAGAGATTGCATTAGATATAGTAGCAACTTTATTATCTTTTACTAGCTTAAGTCACTAGGACATTGATACTTCTTGCAAGATCATCCCACACAATTATACTAGTAGTAAATGTGCTGCACTTTACTAAAAAGTGGGAAATCGTTTTCCCGGATACTGTTATTTTAGAACCATACTTTAATAAAATTATCTGTGGATTTATTGTTAAAAAAACAGGGGTGCCCAGAAATGAACTGTACAAAGCTATTTTAAATTTTAAAAAGTGTTCCCTGTATATATTTGGTTTGAAACTCATTCTTTATTACAAAAGTAGAAGTTAGTTAGCGGAACTAAAAAGTAAAAGAAAGGGCAACCTGGCCTTCCTTGAATGTACTAAAAGGGTAATTTAAGTTATAAAAGTAAAATCATTATGGCTTAACATAAATGGCATAAAACAAACAAACAAACAGAACTCTTGCCTTGATGTCCCAGAGTTTCAGAGAAGCATACAGTTAAACTTCTGATAAACCTAAATCATCTAGACACAATTTACAAAAAACATAAATAGAATTTTAGACAATGTTAAGGCTGTAATTGCATCTCTAGTAATTTAGTGCAAGTTGACCGTAATCTCATTGCCCTTTTAAGAAAAATAAAAATCTGTTGTTATGATTTAATAAGAAACTATTCCTTTGTACTAACATATTTATAGGAAGTTTTTGCCACAGAGAAAAACTTAACTTTTCGTCAGTTCTAAAAGCAATTTATGTTCCTCAAACAATCTTTTTAATTCCTTCAAAGGAATTTTCTGGATAAGAAACTCATTGAAATTCAAGGCTTTGCCAGCTAACTCTGTTCATCCCAAATTCATTAACTCCCCCCCAGATAATTTTTTCTTTTGTCTCACACAAAATCTAGACACACTTCTAGGCATCACAGTGATGGTGAAGGGGAGTATGTCAGTTTGTGAGCGTTAAGAGGCTTCATCCTGAAGCTGTGGTCACCCAGACAGGTGCAGAACCATGCACTTTAGCATCATTGCTCCCCTAATAGCGCTGCTGATGGTGTCAACCTCTGTCCAAGGTGCTTGCTCCTTGCACCACTGCCATGTCTCCTCCCTGGCACTGCAGCTCTAGGTCTTTGCACAGCCAACCATATCAAAGAGCAGATCCAGGATAATATTGCACTAGAAGGCTGGCCAAGCAGAGTACTGATCTGTTTACTCTCTGGAGAGCTGACAGCTGCTTATCATTACTCTTAGGAACATCAGCCTTATGACTGGTTGAGGATGCAAATGATCAGGACACAAAGGGGAAAACCCCTTCCTAATTAGATTGATTACTGACATTTGAGGTAGGAGAAAGAGCAAAGATTTAAAAAAAATAAGAAAATGGAACTTAGTTTAAATGGTCTTCCAAAGGGAAGCTTGGATTATAAGGCAGGACTCCAGACTAGATTCTTCTTCATAAGTGCAATACAGAACTGTGAAGCTGAAGTAACAATAGGGTGAGAGTTGCAAATCTCTTCAAAGAAGCTGTGGCTCTCTAGGGCTTGGTTGGCAAGCTCATGAAGGGTGAAAGGAACCTGTGGTGATATTCTACTACACAGACCTACCAATGGCTTTCTTTCCACATTAAATCACCTGTTTTCATGAGGTTTTCAAATTCATTAAAGGTCTGAGTGGTAGAAAGGATGAAAGTAACCTCTGTTTTTCATTTTATTTATGGAAATATTCTGCTAATTTCTTCATGGAGTTCAGTACTGAGTGATAAGAACAAAACAAATTTTAAGGAAGATGTGCAGTTCCAATTTAGATTTTCCAGTCCCTTGCATGTGAGGAGCTTTTCAAATTGAAGCTAAAGATCTCCAATAGCACAAGGAGATAAAAGACATACACAAATCATGGTATGAATAAATTTTCAACATTTTTTTTTACCAGTAAGTATAGACACAACATGTGAAAAATTATCTTGAGATGTAAAATGATAATTGGTCTACATAAAAACTGTGTGAAAAGAAACAGATGAAACAGATGTTCAATCAATGAATCAGATTTGAAGCATCCTATGCAAAAATAATATTGNTCAAAGCAACTCACATCCATAGATAGGAGGTCCTTCGTAACTAGCCTTTAACATAGCCAATCCCAGTATTTAGTTCAGGAATCCTATCTTGTAAGGTCTACTGTACAACTGCAATAGTTTATCAGAGATGATGAGTCACTTCAAGAGGTGTTGATTTTTTTTTTTATTTTAGAAGAAAGCAAAAAAGCAAACACTGCACTCTGCAAATTGAGTTCTGTGAGGAATTCTTTTGTTTTGAAACCTGAGGAAAGTGTTCCAGCTCAAAAACAAGAAATGTATGCTTTGTTTCAGGCTTGAGTCTGAGGACCACAGAACTTAAAGGTGCTAAGAACATTTTACATTAAGAGCTATCAAGGGAGAATGTTCTAGCTACTATATAGCTTTTGGAGAAAATCAGGCTAGTGCTGTCCTGCATTTTCCTTACACATTCAGCTCTTAAAAGGGGATTTCCTCTTGCTTTCTACTAGTGAGAATTTTTTTCAGAAGTTACATCAGGCCATCATACCACATGGTGTGGAGAATCGGTTTGGGGAGTGTGAATGCTGCTGTTGCCAGCAGTCCATGGTGCTGATGGAGAGATTTATATTTGAATATGGTCAGTGTCCTCAGCCTGCAGCTGGAATGGATTATTTCCAACATTTTTTGAAAGGTCACTTGGTGCGTTTCTGTGTCAGCATTGTCAAGGATTTATGGACAGCAAGAAAAGGTCAATAATGCACACAGAATGGCCTGCCAAAATGAGTTGTGATCTACTAGCGGGTTGTTGTTCTACAAAGTTCCACTAAACTAGAGCTAACACATACAAAACTCACGTGTTAGTTTACCATGCTGTGTGGCAATTGCTCAGCACAGCTCTGGTCTCCCACTGAGCTATGAAGTAAAAAGGTGATATTGAAAGCCACAGTAGAGAAAGATTTAGTATATATCATCTTCATGGTCCATTTTTTTTGCCTGCGCTTCTCCATGCTACTGTAGTATTCACTGGATTTTCATGGGTGTCCAGGGTACGCATGCTAAACTGAGCTAATCAGGTATATTTGCCATTTTATGTTTTTGTACTTTGGGATGCTTAACTGTGCAATATTTTCATTTTAAAAGATGATGCCACCTATTTTTTGATAAATTAAAAAAGAAATGTTATGAGTTGCTATCATGAGAATTTTTTTAAACTCACATCACATTTTTACAACAGTAACTGACAATGGCTGCACATGAGAAACAGAGTGCACAGATAACCTTCCCCTCATCCCCACCATCCAGATTGCATCCAGACCATCAAATATATTAGCAATTGACTGACCTACCCTTCATCTATTTGGACCCACTTAGCTTTTGGCTCACAGTCAGAATCTATAGCTCTAGCAAATACAGGAGGACTGTCAGAGTCATCTGTCAACACCCAGAGTAACCCACAGAGCACAGACCCAGAACAACAGCCTTCATGAGACATTGCTATTTCTGCCATGCTAGTGGTAGCACCATTCTCACAAGTGCTGTTAAAAAAAAAAAAACATCAGCCCCCAAAGCAGAGACATGTGACGAGCACACCGCTACTCCCAGCACACGGTCCCTCCATGTCTTGGCACAATTACCTCCTCCTAAGTTGTCATTTCCCCCTGTGAGGAGAGAAAACCCAGACTCCTCTATAACCCAGCCAAAAGATCCCATGGAGAACAACAAAGTATTGTTCCTTCTAGAATTCTTCATTGTTTCTCCAGGCATTTGACTGTCTTTCTCTTCAGGCTTTTCCTGCCTCTCCCCACACCATCATGAAGGACGCTGCTATGAAACCTCATTTTGCCCTTGGCTGGGCTGGCTGAGCAGCTGGTTCTGCTTGGCAACTTGTTCTCAGCTGCAGAAAGTCACAGGCTCCCATTACCTCCAGGGTCCAAATATGAAACCCTTTCAGTATCCGCCAAGTTGGGTGTCTGTGCCCTTTTCTCCAAAGTAACAAGCTGATTTCAGCATACCTATAATGTTCTGCATCAGGTGAAGATCTCTCCCTTGATCTTCTTCTATTTTATTCAGTTACTACATAGATCACAGAAATACACCAGAACAGAAATAGTAATAGAATCACTGAATGGCTTGTTTTGGAAGGAACCTTAAAGATCATCTAAGCATGGGCAACCTGATCTAGTGAGTGTCAACCCTTCCCATGGCAGGGGGTTGGAACTGGATGGTCTTTAATGTCTTAAGATTAAGGGTTTTTTCATTCCATGTTCTCAACCACTTATAGCTACCCATTTCTATGTCGTACAGACTTATCAAGGAAGTCAAATAAACTCTGGATGAGCAACCAGAAATATTCCACTTTGCTTTCATACCTTTCATACTTCAGTTATTGTTTGTACTGTCCCTCTATCATGTCCAAGTATTACAAAACACCTTGAAAAAGTCACAAAGTGAATAGGCACTATATACCAAAAAACAGTCTGCCATGATTTCTCTAGATTTTGAGAAAGCGAGTCTGAGTCCAGGATGCAGCATTTTGGTCTCAGAAGTGACCGAAGGCATTGTTTTGAATGTTCAGAAAAGTCGTCACCTGGGCCATGCTGTCCACTATGTCCAATTAGATATGTTTTACCTAATGTTAGAAATACAGCAAGGAGACTCACTGTGGTATTCTTGCTGTGGTCATGCATCAGGCAACAGCAAAACAAAGAGAATAACCATAGAGGAAAGTTACTTTAAATCCCAACATAGTACTTCATTTTTAGTTCATCACTGGGATTCATTCCAATTTTAATGAAACAGAATTTCTCAGTCATACTTCCACATTACATTTCCATCTCTCATTAAAGTAGAGCCAGAAAAGCACTTAAGCACATGCTTAAAACTTCAAAATACATTCTGAATGTATTGCCTAATTCCGGTGGTATTTTTGTTCACTGGGGGTCTTCACAAGTTCAGACTAATACTAGAAATTGGCTTTGATTTAGATAAAAGCATTCTTGTCCTAAATGAGGTCAAATACAATGAGGCCAAAACATGAAACCTTCACATATGCTGGAGAAGACAGACACTATCATTCTTCCCTACATTCACGCCATTAAAACATTAGCCGGTTAGAAAAAATATGAAGAGAAATAACTATATCCTCTAGATTTCTTGCTGCAGACAGCTGTCCCACTTGCTGGGCAATGGGCAAAGATGAATCAGATGCTACCACCAAGGGCAATAACTACTTTCAGCAGGGTAACTTTGCTTTCCAAAATAAGCCTACTGAACTCTGAAAGCAGCAGTGTAGCAGTCCTCCTATCCATTTTCGTAGAACAGCCCTGAGTCTATATTGTTATTACTGGCTTTCTTTAACCAAAGAGTGAGCGTTTTAAACTGCAGGATGCCCTATGCCTTCACACAAAATTGCAGGATTTCCGAAGTGTTTCACAAAACACTGGTTCAATTCTTAATCCAGTTTCAAAATAGTATTTTCTTCAGTAGTCTTTATAGGGAAGCAGGAGCAGTCTATTTTAATACAAAGCAACTCAGGCCTTTAAAGGGATTCAAGCTGTTCTTTATGTCTTCCAGAAGGCCCTGCTCTGAATCACATGCTCCCTTGTCTGCTCCTTATTCTCACCTATTCTCCTTCTTTCACCTGGAGAGTTAGGTAATGTCTGGCTCAAGTACAGTAGGGCCTCCAACTCCTTTAAAGGCCATCCTATTCTAGGACAACATTGTTTATGGATTCCATATGGTCTATCATTAGTGTTATCCTTGATTCTCTGTCTCTCACTTTCCTCTTGTGCAGTAAAAGAGATGAAGTAATACATTATAAAAGAATGTGTTTGCAAGATAGAATAGACATCTGCCTCTTTCCTTTGGAGGCTGCTGTGAGAATAGAGTTGCTACCTATTTTGCCAATTTGACCCCAACATGTCTACGGCCTCTCAGAGCAACTGTGCATGAACACATCAATCTGTTCACGAGCAATAGCTCTGCACCTGAGGTGGCCATTGATTTTAGGTTTTTGTACCGTTACTGGCACACTATGTCTTAAAGCTCAGCCAGTTATTGTATTGCTACAAAAGATGTTAAGCACCTTATGTGGAAGCTGTGACCTGATCTTTCTGGAACTTTTTTTAAAAGCAAATATCATTCTTCCTTTGCACCAGCAAGTCCTGCAACGTGGCCAAGGCCAGGAACAAGTCACATTTCTGCTTACAGAATTGAAGACAAATCTTCATACATTTATAAGAAAAAAACAATTCATTCCAACTCAACCATCTAACTTACTTCAGATCTGTCTTTTACTGCTTAAAAATTAGTAAGAATAATTTCATCAATTAAAATCACCTGCTATTTGATTTATGACCACTGTACAACATCTTAAGAATCAGTGACTGCAGTGGATATCATTGTCAAAAAAAGTTAATTTTGCTGTCTTTTTTGCCTTTACACCATCTTAAATCAGGAATATCTGTTTGATTAACTGCATTCAGTTCGCTGTAAAACCACGCAAAGGTAGATGGCTTTTGATTGCAATGGAGGCAGCCTCCCACCTACACTGGTACAGCTGAGATAAGAATTGTGAACAAAGGCTGCAAAACTGGTCTTTAACTAGTTCCTTCTCAATCTTAACAGCATTTGGAAGTCTGTTCATTTGTTTCATTTTGTTGTCTTCTAGCCATAAGGCCATTGTTAAAAAAAAAAATGGACAGTATGTCTTATCATCACAAAGAAAGTTATATAAAAATATAAATAATTATAGAATCATAGAATGGTTTGGGTTGTAAGGAACCTTTAAGATCACCTAGTTACAACCCCCCTGCTATAGGCAGGGACATCTCCCACTAGATCAGGTTGCTCAAAGCCTCATCCAGCCTGGCCTTGAATGCCTCCAGGGTGGGGGCATCCACAACGTCTTTGGGCAACCCGTTACAGAGTCTCAACACCCTCACAGTAAAGAATTTCTTCCTAATATCTAGTCTAGATCTACCTTCTTCCAGTTTAAAGCCAGTTCCCCACATCTTGTTGCTACCTGCACTAATAAAATGTCCCTCTCCAGCTTTCCTGTAGGTCCTCTTCAGGTACTGGAAGGCCAGTATAACGTCTCCTCAGAGCCTGAAGAGCCCCAGCTCTCTCAGCCCATCCTCATAGGGGAGGTGCTTCAGTCCTCTAATCATATTCGTGGTCCTCCTCTGGACCTTCTCCAACATCTCAATGTTTTTCTCATGTTGGGGTCCCAGAACTGGACACAGTACTCCAGGTGGAGTCTCACAAGAACAGAGTAGAGGGGCAGAATCACCTTTCTTGACCTACTGGTCATGCTTCTCTTGATGCAACAACCCAGGGTATGGTTGGCCTTCTGGGCTGCAAGCGCATACTCCTAGGTAACGTTGAGTCTTTCAACGATCAGCATTCCTAAATTCTTCTCCTCAGGGCTCCTCTCAAGCCATTCTCTGCACAGCCTGTATTTGTATTTGGGATTGCCCCAACTCAGGTGGAGGACCCTCCACTTGTTCTACTTGGTCTTGTTGAACTTCATGAACTCGTCATGAGCCCACCTCTCAACCCTGTCCAGGCCTCTCTGGATAGCATCCCTTCCCTCTTGCATGTCAATTACACCACCCAGCTTGATGTCACCAGAAAACTTGCTGAGGGTGCACACAATCCCACTGTCCATGTTGCCTACAAAGATGCATCAGTCCCAGCACCAATCCCTGAAGAACACCACTTGTCACCAGTCTCCATTGGACATTGAGCCACTGATTGCTACCCTCTGAGTGCTATCATCCAACCAATTCCTTATTCAGCAAGTAATCCATCCATCAAATCCATTTTTCTCAAATTTGGCAACCATGATGTCATGCGGGAGCATCAAACACTTTGCACAAGTTCAGGTAGATGATGTCAGTTATCCACTGACACTGTAACTCCATCATAAAAGGCCACCAAGTTTGTACAGTCATAATTTGCCCTCGGTGAAGCTACACTGGTTACCATGAATCACCACACTTTATTTTCCACATGCCTCAGTAGGGCTTTCAGGTTGACCTGCTTCATGATCTTGCCAGGCACAGAGTTGAGACTCACTAGCCTGTAGTTCCCTGGATCTTTTTTTCACTTCTTGGAAATAGGGGGGTTATGTTTCCCCTTTTTCTGTCCATGGGAACTTCACTAGACTGCCATGACCATTCAAATATGATGGATCGCATTTCAACAACTTCATCTGCCAGTTCCTTCATAACCTATGGATGGATTTAATTGGGTCCCATGGACTTGTGCACTTTCATCTTCTTTACATGGTCTCAAACCTGATTTCCAGTTTCCTTCTGGAGAGGGATCACATCTTCCCTACCCTTTCTTTTATCACTGATGTACCTGTAGAATTTCTTTTTGTTCCCCTTCAGGTCTCTTGCTAGATTTAATTCTATGAGTTTTAGCTTTCCCAGCGTGATCCCTGGCCATTCAGACAACTTCTTTTTAGTCCTTCCAGGTAACCTGTTCCTGCTTCCACTCCCTATAGAATTCCTTTTTGCACCAAATTAAGCCCAGGGGCTTCTTGTTGATCCACAGAGGCCTCCCAGCATTCTTGCCAGCCTTCCTCTTTCTTGAGATGCATTACTTCTAGGCTTGGAAGAAATGGTCCTTGAATACCGACCAGCTTTCTTGGGCCCCTCTTCCCTCCAGGGCTTTATCTCGTGTTATCCTGCCAAGCAGTTCCATGGAGAGGTCAAAGACTGTTCTCCTGAAATCTGGAGTAGCAAGCTTGCTATGCATCATCTTTGACACCCTAAGGATTTTGAAATCCACAATTATGCTGCCATTTCGGTTCAAGCTACTTACCAGCCCCTCCTTGCTGGTGAGAACAAGGTTCAACATAGCATCTTTTCTTGTGGGTTCCTGTACCACTTGAAAGACAAAGTTATCATCAATTCATTCCAGAAACCTCTTTGATTGCTGTTGCCCTGCTCTGTTGTTCTTCCAACTGATATCTAGGTGGTTAAAGTCCTCCACGAGAACCATGTTTAGTGAACAAGAAGCTGCTCCTGTCTCTTTATAGAGGGCCTCATCCACTCAGTCTTCCTGATGGGGCAGCCTGCAGCAGACCCTCACTATGATGTCTCCCTCCCCTGTCTTCCCTTTAAACCAATCCATAAGCTTCCTGTCAGCTCCTCATCCATCTGCTGGTGGAGCTCTATGGACTCCAGCTGGTTGTTAACGTAGCGGTCAATACCCTCTCCCCTTCTCCCCTACCTGTCTTTCCTGAAGAGTTTATACCCATCTATTTCAAGATTCCAGACGTGAGAGCCATCCCACCACATCTCAATAATCCAAAGGCATCTATCTCTCTGGATTATTTGAGAATAACCTTTTATTAATAAAGATAGATATAAACAATATGCTTTAACAGAACCCGCAGCATAGACTCTGACTGAAAGAGAAATTATTATTTATCTTCTCTTTATTTCATAAGTAATCAGACTTGAACGCTGGTCTCCTTTTGCTTCTTCCCAGTCATAAAACAAAGATTATTTTTAAAATGCTGAATCTGTTATTTCTTCCTCTCTGAAGACGTGATGTTTCACTAATTGCTCAAAGAAACATGATTGCTAGAGTCAGTGAAATATTTTGGGAGTGAAGTGTGGAGTGGTGTGCACAGGTGTTACAGTGCTAAAATTACTTATCTTGTGCAGGAGATAACCAATCAGCCAATACAAATAAACAAAAGCATACAAGGTACCAGTAAGCCCACTAAATCTTTCTTTTTTAAGTTAAAGGAAGACAGGTATCTGCCTTGCTTCTGACTTAACTTCATGATCTTGTGTCTATCCTTCTACACACATCCGGCAATCTTCAGCCAGAATTATACTTATTCTGTAATTCCTCATGCCACATTTTTATTACAAGCTCCATTTTTTTCCCTTCTGACTTCTGAAATTTTATAATCTGAATTTAACTACAAGGTCAGAAAAAAGAATAAATCATAAATTAAAATCTATGCAATCCATGGCAGAACAATCAAGCTACTTCAAAGTGGCCAACGCCATGACAAATACAGCAGCCGAAGAATCCATACCCACTTTGCAAGAGGTGAAGGTGCAAAAAAGGCAAAGCAGGAAACCCTTAAGAAAAAGAACAAGAGGCTATATGTAGAATACAGTGCATTGGGATAAACACTGAAGATCTTAATTCAGACACACTTGCATAATCATTCCAAAATTTCAGGTGCTCAGGTGCTTATTATTATTTTAATATTATTGCCTCTGACTGATAGTAGAAGTGAATGCAAAATGTTTGAAAACCCATGTGTATAATGTACATACACTGAAATGTAGCTGAACCTCTATACTTGCAAGGATCTGCTCATCATTAGTCTGGGACTGATTTTTGGACACCGCTTTATACACTGTTTCATTTAAGCTAGATACTGGTAAAGATCTATTTTCTCTAGTGTACTCAGTGCAGTGTAATTTATAGTATCATGCAGATGTTGGATCGTTTGAATCGCCATTCTGTTGCACATAATTTGTATTGTCTGTAGCAAATAAAATGATAAGTACAAACCATATTGGATTCATCAATGTGAATTTGCATGCTTTCTTGCTTTCTCCTTGTTCTTCTTCACCTCACGGTATTTATGCTTGCTTTTTTTTTTTTTTTTTTTTAGCAACATCTGATATCACAGTGAATATCCTCTCCAGGTTTGTTTAGATATTAAAACTAGATGTTTCCATATAAGTTATATTTCTACATACATTATTACCCCAAATAACTCCCAAGCAACACTGAAATAATTTGCTGATCTGAAAGAGTATAGTAAAAGGGAACTGCTAAATAATGCACATAAAATATTTTCACTTGTTCACAGTCCTGACACAGATAATTTCTTTTAAAAAGCTGAATCAGTTTACAATTCAGTAATAGACCTTTTTTTTTAATCTGCAACACTTTTATTCAGATCTTCTTTGAAAACATTTTCACATGAGCTTTGGTACCAGAGGACAGCTTAGCATACGCACAGAGCCAGATTCTTATCCTTTGGGTTCTTAGACCTCAAAAGATCCTCAAGATGCTTCACCATGTTGACAAATTATTCCCTGGCATGAGGCTCAGACACATAAAGTGATATTCCAAGTATATTTGAATGGATAATGCCAAAATAATTTTAGAAATAAAATACACAGTTCTTTAAGAAGATAACACACTGAAAATGTCCGTAGGATATGGTGTCATATGGCTGAGTTTCCATGCACTGATGGTACAAAAGAGGAAAACTCGTACTTCACTTTCCCTTACACCACATCATGGGAGGTCTCTTTCCTTTCATAAAATCTTCGAGAATCTAGACTGACATTTCTTTTGAAAGTTTGGTTGAACTAGGCTGAAGAGTTACAAAAATATTGAGGATGGACTGACTGATAGATGAACACAGAGACAATGTGGTTGCATTCACCTCATTCTTGCAAGAAACCAAGACAACTAAAAAGTGATTTGGAGATCTTTAACTGGAGCAAGCCGATTCATCTTCACTTAGCTCTGTGAGTTGGAATGATCTGCCAAGAATTATAAAATTTAAAATAGATATTACTTAACATGGAAACATGAGTAGGGCTTTCCTCTGTACCTCCTTGTAATGTAAATACAATGTAATATAATTTAAATAAATTCTTCATACTTCATAAAATAACTTGTTTCTAAGTGAGCATCAACAACCACCTTAAAAAATACCCCTTGTAATAGTACCCCATAGCCCAAGTACATTCATTCTGATATGAATGAAAAGTGAATTTCTTATTCTTGATGGCTTTCTTTTTTTATTAATTATTTTTATAACACTGCAATTTTGGTGCAGGTAAAAGCAATCATTTAAAAATGGAAATGCAATGTAGATATTTATTTATTTTCTAATCACTTTTTCATTTCTTTCTGATCAAACATCAGGAAATGTTTAAAATAATTTATAATGTTATATGTATATCTGCATTTTGCTACTGTTTTTGAAGCCATTATCTATTCACGTGCAGTCTAATAAAACAAATAAGCAACTACAGAATTGGGGACAGAAGGACAGAATTCTGTCAAAGGGACAGAATTCAGTGTTACTGCTTGAAAAATGAAGATATTAACAAGGTCATAATGAAAAGCTTCTTTTGGTAGATTACAACTTGTCAAAAAGTCAAGTGAAGAAATGTGTCTGAAGAATAGAAGAAGAAAAGAGAACGTCAAACCTTTTTAAATTATGACCAGAAAAAAAAAATCATTTGATACAGTACATTAATCAAACATTACTGATTAATATACAGGATCTGTGATGCACTAACGTGGGAGTTGAGACAGTTGTTCAAGCAACAGAAGTCTCTACAAAGCTCCCTTTCCCAGTAGAGTGAGGCCAGGTGGGAGTGTTAAATTTGTGCTCAGCCACCAGCTCCAAGAAGTCTCTAAAGCAAACACCAACACTCCTTGGCAAAGGCAATTGCAGCCTCAATACTATCAACTGGCACTTGTGCGCACTGACCCTCTCAGGTTTCAGAAACGGTCTTTTCATATTCCAGGTCTTGTAGTATTGATTTCAATCAACAGCTTTTCCTAAGAGCCTCATTTCAAAACAGCCCTGTCAGAATTTCTGTTGTCTATGCCAAGTTTTATCTCAAGGTTTTCTTTCATATTTGACATCACTCAGCTATATAACAGGAGAGGATTTTGTGTGTGCACTTGTTTCCCTATACACTTTTTTGAATTGTGTTTGTTTCAGGATTAAATATCTCTGTTTACTTACAGTTTCTCTTACCTATTGATAGAGGCATGTAGAGCCTCTTCGAGTGTTCTTTTAAAAATGGTTTTGCATTTTTGTCCATGCTTTCGTGAGAAGAAAGTATTGGCTTCATTAGAGCCAGCATTTTACCCCTTGCCTTTGCAAAATGGAGGTAGCTCTCAATAGGCCATCTCATTGTTCCAAGCCCTCTGCTCCCCTTGCATCTACCCCATCTACTCAGTGACTGCAGGAGTGCATTGGGCAGAAAGCAAGCAGCCATGCAGCAGGTTGCACCTCGCCCCTTGTCTCCACGGCACAGCACAAAGCCTGTGCAGAGGGAGGCAGCAAGCCAAGTCACCTCAGGCATCTGCACCGCCTAATCCCCGTAGCTCTTGGCATAAATGAGAGCAGTCAGAAGGGTTTTTTGATGGTTAAGAAGGGGAAAAGGGTGGTTTCAGACAGTAAAATGTTTCAAAGTTTTTCTCTTTTTCTGTTGTGTTTTGTTGTTTCTTTTTTTAAATGAAGAAAGCTATCAGGAAATCCTCAGCAGAAACTGAGAATGGGTTCCTGATGGCTGGATGGATTTTGCCAAAATCCATTTTAAGGTTTACTTTGAGTAAGCTCAAATCAGGTTGCCATATGGAATTACTCCATGCAGCAGCCTGACCCAGAGCAAGGCTGAGCAAAGCTTAGATTATTTACTAAACTCCTAAACCACTGGCCATTTTGCATCTCTCCCACACTGAATCTAATTCCATAAGTAAATAAGCATGCACTAAGTTAAAAACCCACGTTAATGAATAGGCCAAATAGTCCTACACAAGGTAGGCTATTGATGATACACAAAGCACAACAGAGCACAAGCGTAGGTCAGCATTCATGCCTCAGACTGTCTCAAAGCTTGCTGGCACCTGCACTTTAGCATGTTTACTGCTGTAGCCAGGAAGATTGATCACAGGAAGCCAAAGCTGTTCAGTTAAAAAAATAAGAATCAGCTGTTTTCTATGAGCAGTCTGTCAGATAACCAGCCTAATGAAACCGTGGGCATTTCTCTTGAGCTCAAGAAATATTCATGCTGGAGAGGATACTGGAGCCATTCTAATACTTTACAGTTGTTCTGGAGGTTAAATAGAAAGCGGCACAGAAGAAAGGATCTGCCTTTATGATTAAAGAAAAGGCGGAAACATAACATCAAAATGCAGAGCTTTGCCCTTGACTAAAATAGTCGTAACACTAATGCTGTATTTTTCACCTCACTGATGCATTCCAAATTAAAAACACAAAGGATACCTCTCACAGGCATTCGTAAAAAAAATAAAAAATGCCACAACTGTCCCTCAGAGAACCCAGACAGACAAGACATGGTTCTGCTTTTGTAAAAATAATTCATAACCTGAGGAAATGTCTTGTGCCAGAATCAGATATAGGAAGCTTCAAATGAAAAATAGATTTGATTCGTGTTATGACTACATAAGAAGTTTGCAGTCTCAGCACTCCCTACCCTGGGCACCAAATGGATGTGAAGGTAAAAGGAAAGCAGCAAAAGGCTCAGCATACAGAAATACCAGTGTCCTTCTACAGGGCACATCACCAACCAGGAAAACAATGACCCTCAGTTGTAGGATTTTGGCTGGCTTGTACACCCAAACATGGTGCCACCAGATGCCCCACTGTCAGTGCCCAAGCACACTTTGGTACAACTCACCTTGTCTGTCTGCATACAACCAGGATTCCACTGGGCAAGCATTCACTCTGTTGTGATGAAAATAGTCCACTAGACCGTCACTCTCTTTTCCAGACAAAAAGTGTCAAAGTGCCTTTGTGGGAGACAAAGCATAATGTCACATCTTCTGCTGCCTCCTTCCTTTTATTTCTTATCATTTGCAAAAATAACAGCACAGGAGAAAGGCAGCAGCTTAACCTGCTGTACCCTGCTGCACCTCACAGAATCAACCATGCTAATGTAAATAAATGTCTTTGAATGGCGGTGAGATGCTCACCACTGTTCCAGATCCTTTGCACTGCTCTCTGCATGCCAGTAGGGTGACCAGTTCATAGCCACCTCAAGCTTCAAAGGAGATCTAAGAAGTCATAGAAACATTCCAGTCTGCCCTTTGAAACTGAGTTAAATGATCTCTGGTACTGCCCCTCAATGGGAAAGAGGAAGTGTCGAGCTTAAAAAAGAACCATCAGCTTTCTTTGCTATTTCATCATGTTTCTCATTTTCAGAAACAAAACACAAAGACAAACTTAACTAAAAATAAGCAAATGTAACACATTTAATAATGTACAAGATTATTCAGTATAATTTCCAGCTTTGGTATAATTTCCAAGAGTGTCATACTGATAATTCTAGAAATATTGCTGGCAGTGAAAGATGGCTGCTATAAGAGATATACTGCCTGATCCACTGGGTACCAAATAATGGGGCTGTACCCTGTTGAAAGCTTGGAGTAGGCTGATCGTCTTTGGTTTTTATTTCCCACATCCAAGTTTCTGATATCCATTTCATATTAATACTATTTTAATATAGACTGTTCTTAATTTATAGATGAAAAAGAGTAACAAATGTTGATAATGATAAAAAGGACAAAGCTGATGATGGCTCATGATAATAAAAAGGAACAAATGGATAATAATGAGACAAAAAGTAATAATGAATATTTGAGTATTTGCATATAATTTAGTACATGTAAAAATGAGATTTTTAAGTTTTTGTTGTTATTTTTCAATTTAGACATACATCTTCTTATTTCAGTGTTCATCTTTATTTTCTATTTGTAATCCAAGAGTGACTACATTTTGCAGTGTAGCTAAAGTAACGTGTACTTTATATGCTGAAGGCATCTATCATCTTTTGTCTGTTGCTTTTCTGAAAAGTTCATCACCTCTATTACCCCAACCAATAGCATTCTTGTAGCAGAACTAATGCCTGCGAGAAAAAGCCTGCAGAGTCCTCAGTGCTGTGTTTACACCAGCTGCATAAAGAAGAGAAAGGGAAGGGAGAGTGCCAGTGATGGAAACTGTTGCCAAATAGACATTTTCCTGATGAAAAGGAAACTTGATTTTCAAGATCAACAGAGGACACGTGTTGGGCAAGCTAGACCACAGAATTTGAGAAGTCGCACGTCAGGCCAGGGCTTGGGGCAGAAGGGAGAAAAGGGAAATGGGAAGGATAATGCCTCAGGGATCCGAAATGAGGACAGTCGGAGAAAGGCCATGACAGACTATGGGCAGAACGAGAGAGTGGCTGCTAGAGAGAGCACTGCTTGATGCTGGTCAAGCCCAGCTGTCATCATGTATGCATACCATTGCACCTGGCTTCTGACCACACTGGCACACGTGTCCTAAAGACCACTCTTCTCTTGGGGAGCCAAGCTCACTCGATGCAGTGGCTAGAAGCTAGGATTTAGGCAGCCCTGAATTTCTCATCCTGTTCTACTCCTGATTAAATGGCTTCCCATCAGATTTTTGGAGATGGTGAAGCATGTAGCAAGATCCTTTAGGGCATATGCTGTTCAGGGCGCTCTCCTTTAGATCCAGCCAAAGGTCCATGGTGCCTCACAAAGACAGTACTAGTCTTTCCCTGTGAAACTAGGCAGACTATTAGAACATACAAACTTTGTGTGCATGCCTAGTGAAATTCCTGCTAACATCCATAGAGAGAGCATGTAGTCTTGTGGGTTTTGTGCTGGGGTGGATAGCTCTTTTTAATTCACCCAGTCATAACCTCACTGAGCTGCAGAGCAGCAGGCTTTCTGTGACCTCCTGAAAGTCAAAGAGGTATCAAATGAAACTGCTGATGCTGAAGCCTCTGATGGCCACCATATGGGGATAGAGGAAGTTCCTGATGGTATCACACACTTTTATTACAATGGCTATGACAGCAGATTTCCTCAACGCAGAGCAATTTGCCAATGAGTATCAGAGCTGAGACTGAATAAAGACTAGTGGTCTATGAGCACATTTATGCCCTAGAAGAGAGACTGAGGGGCAACTATGGATGTTGATGGACTTTCAACACGCAAATACCCAACAGGAGACCCAATTTTTTGTGCAGAGCTGAGTATGGAGAAACCAGGACTACAGCCATACTACGGAGGACAGTATAGGCCCATGATCTCTTTTTCAGTGTGGGTTTCAGAGGCAGAGATGTGTCAATAATGGACATTTTTGAAAACCCAAGAGAAGAGAGGAGAGGAGAGGAGAGGAGAAGAGAAATGGGAAGGGTAGGGAAGGAAAGGCAAGGGAAGGGAAGGGAAGGGAAAAATCCATGTTTTGTACAGCATTGTTTGGGAAAAGATGACACCATCTCCTGCCTGCACAGAGGATCAAGGCCAAATTCAGGACAACAAGAGGGGAGCTGCCTAAACTATCCAATAGGAAATACTTAAAGCATGAAAGCAGTTAAACATCTAACGCTACACTGTAAAACACTACCAAATCCGAGGAGAATCTCTGAGAACTGAGTGCTTGTGTACTTGCAGTGACACAACTGCATCTTCTCTTTTTGAAATTAATTTACCTTAGACTCAAAACTGATTCTTCTATGTACCTCATCCCTATCCCCACTGCTTTTAGTTTTCAACCCGAGTCTTGTGAACAGAAAATATGTGATCGGGTACTTCCTCACCTGAGAAAGCTGCTTTCTCACTCACCTGCAGAACCAGGCTTTCACTGCCCCCTGACACCATCAATCTCATATTTGTTCACCTCCAGGAATGAGCTTCAATGAGAGAGACTGAAAGGATAGGGAGTGATGGCTCAGAGACTGGTTTAGAAAGTGAACAGCAGTTCACATTGTTGTAACTTGGTTGACATATATAGGTATGTGAAGCCATGTAATAGCCAACTTGGGCTTGAATGCAATTTTGCATAACATCTCACCCATTCCTTTGTCACAGCACAGCAAGCTATGGCATGGTGGTGGTGTGAAGCTTCAAGAAGCAAGGTAGAGTGTTCAAGGAGGAGACAGTTAACCTTGATTTAGCCCTTGTGAGTCGGCTCTTCCTAACAGAGTAATACCTGAGCAGATTCAGACATCTTTCCTAAATTGGGAAGCCGTATATTATCTGTGTTCCTTCGTACCTTGATAAACTGCATTAAAGATTCAAAGAGTACATTAGTACTGAGAGTTATCAAAATAAATGACTTTTCCCACATACCCTCCAAAGTCTGAGAAAGAGCCTCATTAATTAAAATTAATTCCTGAATATGTATCCTCTCCGAGACAATTTTTAATTTAAAAATGTAGAAAAACAGACAAAAATTGCATATTGGTAGCTATATTTTAAACCAAAAAAAATCTTCACATAATAAATACATCTTATGCACATTAACTTCAAATTTACTTCAGAAAGCTATTTACAATATAAATAATTATAAACGGGAACACTTTGCAAGATATTGTTGACAAAGCTAAATTGTGTTTCCTACATTACATTCCAAAGGAAATCTTCCAATTACAGATGTTATGCTACAATGTCACTAGACCCTATACATTGCAAGGCATGGTATTTAAAATGCTGGCAATCTGTGGTATTTTTCCAAAAGTATAACTCACTGGTTTAAAGCAAACATGAAATATTTCAGTATTCTCAAGTGCTTTTTTTTTTCTAGATTAGCATATTTTATGCATTGAAATATTTATCTTGGGAAAAAGTTTCAGTGCCTTAAAAGACCTTTTCCTAATAGATTTTATTTCCTTTAAATGCAGAAGTGCGTATGTTTTAAATGGTGTAAGCAATACTATTTCTTGTACTCCAAACTTCCCACTGTATTGGCGTCCGGAAAAAAAATCACATGCAGTTCAAATTGCAATAAATAAACACCTTTAAAAGCTGCATTTTGAATCCTAGAACAACAGGAAATCTTTATAATTCTATATGAGAAGGGAGTTACTGAATATGATCAGAAGAAATCTTTGTTTCTGCCTGTATTTGATCTTTCTTTTCAAATACAGTTTCATAGATGGAGTCATAAATTACCTCTTTTCAGAAAAGGATGCATTCCTAGCAACGTAGAGCCAGATTTATCCACAGGACTCTTGTACAAATGTGCTTGTGCTAAATGCCACAGTGAAGTTCAACCTCACATAATTTTTTCATTAATAAATGCTCTAAGGAAATGTGAAATGGAGTCACACTAGTGCTCTCATCATTCCAAACAGAAGACTATTTCAGTTTTTAGCCTTCAGAATAACGACTTGGTAGAAACACTTTGCTAAACACTCAGCTACTCCTCTAGCAGGCTATATCAACACCATACCATTGGATTACAGAAAAAAAAATGTGATTTTTTTTTGCTTTAGGTTTGGTTTGGCTTTATTGTTGTTTTGCTTTGTTTTTGCTTCTCAGTGCATATGGCCAGAATATTTAACCACCAATATTACCTGCAAATAGAAGAGGTTCTCCTTCACACTGTGAAGCTATCTGGAGCTAATCTAGTATACCTACAGAAAAGGTCGTTCATCCACCATTGATCCTGACAACAATGCCTGCATTGCCTTTAGCCCCTTAGGTGTTTCAAGTAAATTTGCAACTTGTGGAAATACCAGAGCCTGAATTGTTGACATTAACTACAGCTACCTTAGGACAGACATAGCTAGGTATCATTGCAAGACTGCATGACATGATTCTGCAGAGGGTCTAAAACTCAAGCGTGCACCTCAGGTTTGTTCCTCAACAGAAAGGCTAACTGGTCTTCACAACACCCAGTCCGGTTTTCTGGAGTGGCTGTTCCTTTTCCAAAAATACTGTTTTTCCCCCCAGTTCATTCAGGATGTTCACATAATTGAACATATGGTAGTTAATATATTTAGGAACATTAATGAAGAAATGCTGTAAGTCCAGAAATAAAAACAAGATTCAGATAAAAGTGATTAAGAGTGTTTGAAAGAACATTTTCAGTGTGTAACCTATGGCAGTACGGTGGATACATCAGCAAAGCCTTGTGAATCTTAAGGAAATACATCTGAGCCTCTTCCACACAGAGATGCACTCTTTTTCAAAGTACGTACAAATAAACTCTATCATAGGAATATAGCCGTTACAGCCATCACTTTTCATGGCTTCCATACTCATATTTTGAGATTCAAAACGAACAAACAAAAATCCAAACCTGTTGCCTGCTCACAAGAAGTCAGCATTTTTGGACCTTACACGTATTAAGTAGTACCTTACTCCACAGATATTCCCATTACAGTCAATGGGACAAGTTGCTGAGTAAGGTTCTTTTTCTAACTAAAGAATCGTTGTGAAAATTTGTTCACAGTCACATGCTGGGGTGAAATTTTGTATAAAAATTAGGGAGGTTTTTTTTTCCACTTTAAAAGAGATACACCAAAATCATAATGCACCATCCATTGGTGTCAATGAGAAATGATTTGAGAGAGCTGTCTTCACTCTACTGTTGGGGCAGCTACAAATTATTAATTTGCTGTAAATAGCAAAGCTCTATTATGTTAGAGAAATGACACAGCACATCAATTTTTATTTTTCCTGTACCAATTCACAACCTACATATCTGCTTTAAAGTGATAACCTTTAGCTAATGTGATACATTTGATGTATTTGGTACAAATACCTTGCATTTTTCTATTTTCCAAAACACTTCATTTGATTTAGAAAAGGAAGGGGAAAAAAAACCGCTACGTTCTCAAAGGATACTAAATGAAAATTCAAATTAAATAAATACACAACGGAAAAGGTAAGCTTTATACCATATTTAAAAGTAAATGTTATATGAGCATCAGTGATATTATATGCAATAATTAAGGTTGCAAATTTGCACATGTAGCATGTAGCATGCAGAGTCTATGTTTACAACATTCAATGCTTTCTGTCGATTCAGAAGAAATTCCTGGCTATCTAAAGCAACAGAATAGCAAATTAGCTAACAAAAGGCATCTACTGAAGTGCTGAGGAGCAACAATTGCTGAAACTCCAGGAGAGAATTGAGCATCAGCCTATGCTTGTAGCAGAGCATAGCTGCAGGAACAGACCCTTCTACCTCTCTACTGATATATCAGGTATCCTATTTATTACAGTGCATTTTGTTGCATTTGCCACTGTAGCAGACTGGTACTGTTGAAAATAGGAGAAGTAGCGACAGTTTTGAAATTTTTATTTTGGACTTAAAGTAAATGACAGTGGGGATTTTTTCTATTGCACAGCACACTGGCTTTTTCCTGGATGAAATAGTACAGATAGAAACATCCTATATTGTGCCTGTCTGCTTTATAAGTCTTCATTTTTTTCAAAGTGCCTGTCAGAATGCCCAAACTGTCTTCTCCTGACTACTTGTGGCCATTAGACCATTAGACATGCTGATCTGCAGAACCCTATTGCCTTCTAATTAAAAGTTTGATAACAAGGGTGCTTGATGACCCTAAAAAACTTCAGGGCTGACAGAATCCCACTCTTCCAAACAGTTTAGGAAACTCATCAGTAGTACAAAATAATATTGACTGAGACTTCTTTTTATATGTACTAGTAAGGATAATACAATTCCGTGTACCTTTACTCTAATTCGCTTTGCAAATTGTATTTTAATACCGTACAGTGAGACTCTAAATACAAGTTCATCCATATTATTCTTATGAATAAGTGAAATAAATACTTATCCAGAACTGGATTTATCAAAAATACTTCGTTGTTCCTACGCTTTAGGAAGATATACAGTAGATGGGTTGAAAGAATTCCATTTTGGTCCGTTCGTTCCTCTGAGTTAAGGGTTGTCAATGTTTTTCTCCCCTTCAATTATTTGCCTTGCTTTTATCTTAAAACAAATAAACAAACAAAAATCTCTAGACCTTTGTTATTCATTTGGCAGTTAGTCAAATACATTTCTTGCCAAATCATTTTGTTCTCATTTTACTTTGGCTAACATTCAATGCCCTGTCTCTCATTTCTGTCACTAGTTCAAATAGTTTTAGAGCATTATTTATCTCTCTTCTGTGCAGAGCTTGGTACGCACCAGTGACATTCCCCCATACTTTTTTTCTGTTACAAAGATGACAGACCCAGTTTATTTAAAGTTTTTATTAGATCTTCCAGTCTCTTTATCTTTTTGCTGAGCTCTGCTCCACCTTTTCTATTATGGGCTTTAGATAATAAAGAACAGACTGTTGCTCTTCCTTGAGTTCAATGTACATTTCACCAGGAGTGATCACACTGCAGTCAACAGAAAGTACTTATGGAGTAAGGTACTACTCAATTCAAGATTCACAATCTGCCTTGGAGTGATCAGAACTATACACAATATTCCACATTCAGAGAGTTAATTTCCTCTACTTTCAAGTACATCTATACTTACGTGGCTTACAATGTTATTATTTAGCTTTTGCTTCTCATTAATTTTATTTGAAAATAGATATTTTTAACCCACCCATAGCATGCTGCTTTATATTTAGTTCCACTGATGACTCAATCCCATATGTTGAAATTCTTAATGTTACAAATGAAGCTTGACTTAGTGCTAATCTCATTTTTGTAACCACCTCAAGTCCTCTTACCTTCATTCTGGTATAATAAGGAGTGCTGGTCCTGTTTCTGTTGCAGTCAACTTTGAGATGTCTTATAAATGCCATAAAAAGAAGCACAGGTCTAATAATCTTGCCTATGAATAACTTATTTTACTTTTTTAGCTTAGGTTTTTTATTGACTCTTTTCTAATCAGTTAGTGACTCTTTGTTCATGAGATTATTAAAAATCACAGAAATTTTTTCTGCCTCTTTTGATATCTTCTATAATTCCAGGACAGGCCATGATAATATCAATATTTGTAATGCAATTGAATTTTTTGGAACCCTAATTTCCCTCAGTAATTTTTTGTTTATATATGACTAATTTTGGTATTCCTAATATGCTCATATATCCTTTTTTTTTTTTTTCTGTAGGCGAGAGAAGAATGTATATTCCTTTTTCAAAGCCGTACCAATTACTCCTCTTTATGTCAGAGTACTTATAACCTTCTATGCTTTCTTAATTTGCTGCAAAGCTTGTTCAAAATTAAAACAAACCTCCATGATGTTTTTATCTATCCCTGCCATATTCTTATAGGTATGCAGTTGCTTTTGTATTTTACAGAAAAATTTCTGATTCTATTGAGTTTCTTTTGTGTTTCGATTTAATTCTTCATTTTTTGGCCATTTATAAGCACTTTTTCTTATGCTGTAATTATTACTGAATGGCATACATAGCCATAGGGTTAAATGTGTTTATCTTTGACCACTCCCAACTCCAGTCTGTTCTCCCTGTTTCTCCCAAGGATTTTTTCCATTTCACTCCACTTCCCCCTTTTTGCAACCTTTCAAAAATGAGGGCGATCTCCCATCTCTCCATCAAGACAAACATTTCTCAAAACTACACTGAGAAAGACCCTCTTTCTTTCTTTTAAATACAGTCATAGTATTTGATTATTCTAATTATGAGGATACTGCTCATTTGACTCCTTTCAAATCAAGTGTATATAAATAACTATGCATGTGAGTACACAAGAAAATAACAAATCTGAGGAGTTCTTTCTCCCCTTTTTGATTTTGTGTTGGTTGACCATTGATGCTTTATACCACGGAGCAGCATAACACGCTTGACCTTTAGGGAATAAAAAGATCACCAGAAATACACATCTTGATGTGTATTTTAGAGGAACACATTCCAACTTTCCGTGATAGTGCATAGCAGTTTTGTTATCTGGGCTGTGTGGGACACACACAGTTCAGAAGGTCTGCCCTAGGCAGTGATTCCAAAACAACCCCTCTTACACAATGAGCATAAATGGCTCTGCTAGCCTGCCCAGGTGCTCCTACCTAGACCTCTTCCATCTTTTACACCTCAAATGGCACCAACTTTGAGTTTAGCTCCATTCCCTCTAACCCTGCATGCCAGTGCATTTTTATGTTTTAAAAGTAACATTTGTTAACTAACTCTTCTTCCCAAACCTTAGGTTAGTCTCTCTAGTGCACTCTGGTATATCAAATGCTGGTAATGACAAGGGCATGAAAACATATTATATCTTCCAATTAGATCTCTACGGTTACTTTTTAAAGCACAAAAGTTTTTAGAAAAAAGTGTCAGCTTCCATTGGTTATTATAACGGATGTCCCTTTGTGTCCTTGTGCTGGATCTTGCTGCATCCTTAAGTGAGAAGTCACATCAAAGTGTGATCCATTGCAGCCTAGTGAATAATTTCTAATGGTTTCAGTGTCATATAGATGCTCCAGGGCATACCCAGTTAATGTGTAAGCATGCTTATCAAAGTACTGCCTGTGGGAGTTGTAATAATTTGGAGAAGCTGCTGGATGATCACTTGGAGTTTGATGAGGGGACATGTCTGTATTCAGGTAGTCTTTAGCTAGCACCAAGCTAGATTTTGATATTCGGTCAGAATTGGGACTGCTTATCCTAGACAGTGTTGTGGGGCTGTTGTCATAGTCATTTTCATGAGGGCTCATAATCTTTCCATCCCGTTGCTGGATGTGTTCACAGGGAGGAGTGTTGGCAACCGTCGGGACACGGCAGATATCCCCTGCCAACTGCTGCTGGGGGTAATTTGCAAAACAAATTGTGTGTTTCTTCCCTGTGCCGTTAACGGAGATCAGTGGATCAGGGGTTGTTTTCCGTAACTGTAGCCTGTTTTCTTCCTCTTTAATCATTTGCTGGGTGGCTCTTATTAGAGTTTCAATTTTGCTGGGCTCATGTGGGCTGCTCTGATACTGTTCAGCACGGTATCGGTCACCAGATTCACTGGCAGAGCCAGGATCAGGCGAGCTAACAACGCTGTCCTCATCCCAGTGTCCTCTCCCTAGGAAAGAGAGAAAGACAAGGAAGGTTGAGTTTGAAGGAAGCAAGCAGTCTTAAAGAACATGTATTCTGAACATTATTTGCAGACAGAAAACCACACAGAGGCAAGTGAATTGTTACAAAGTGACCAGAAATGTCCATGGTAAAATCTTTGCTTTCCAGAATAATTTACCTCAGATTAGAGTAAAATAGTACCGTTCTTCTCAATCTCCAAAAGACTTATTCTGCAAGTCAATGGAACTGTGCTAATTAGTTCTTACAAATTCTTTAGATACAATCTGTGTTTGACAGATTATTTTAATAGAAAAGCAGCACTTTATGTTACATATGCCCTTGCAACCTTAAACTCCGATTTTGGTGTCAGCAACAGTCTTTCATCTCTCGGACTACCTTTTAAACCTAAGAGCCTTTGGATTTATCCAAACACAAGATCAGCCTTTCCTTGTGAAATTTTGAATCAGTTTCAGCTTCTGAAGCTGTGCTAATGCACTGAGGCTGCAACCTGCCAGATACCTAATGGTGGTGACTATGTTGAAAAATAGTATTTTGAAACTGAGAATTTGTTCTAACAAATACTGTTACCATGCTATTTTTATCTGCTGCAGTTTCCATGGAAAAAAAATAGGAGGCATTACTTTTGGAGCAACCTACATATATTTTGCTGCGTGCAAAGCAGTCTGTTAAACAACTTGAATTATAAGTATTTCTCATATCTATACCCATGACCTCTGAGTTAGGAGCACGCATTATTTCCTCTATCTTGCATAGAGAGTTGCACGCTTGTGTCATGACTTAGAAACTGCTGCTTCATTTGAGACAGTACCACTTCTGAAAATCCCATTATCTCTTACCATGAATCCTATGCACTGAAGTTATGTGGGGCATACTGTTTTCATACGCTTCTCTGCTTTCAGGGGATGACTTAGTCAGGGGCAAGGCTGATCGGGAGCCCCACCAACCTTCCCTCCCTGGCTGCGGTGTGCCAAGGAAGTATCTGCCAGCTTCACATCTGCCTCCCTCACAGGCCTGAGTATGGAAATGTCTGTCATCGCCCAGCCTGGAGTGGTCTAGTGCAAAACCATAGCAGAGAGCACTGCGGTCCGAGTACTGTCTGTAGGCACAGGAGACTTCATGATGCTGGGAGCTCGGCCTGTCCGCGGGCTCCAACAGCTGGGGAGAGGCTGTGTCGGTGAGGGGGCTCCCACCCCACTGGCTCTCATGGTCAGATTCAGATCTCTCGGTATGAAATCCAGAATACTGAAAAACAGGAGAAACAGCAGGGAATTTACTGAGCACCAATGAAATCTGCAAGTATTGGCACTGAACATATGCATGGGATAGGGCATTTTCCATGAGCATGCCCACACGTCTGCACTTTCTGATGGGACTCCTCATCCTTTCTTGTGTTACACCCTGTAATGAGCTCACAGATGACAGGACAGACCTCACGAACATCTAAAACATCCCATGTTGGCCCTAATAGCCTTATCTTTTATGATGTGTGATATTAGGATCACCAACACCAGTGAGGCAAGTCAATATTTTTTTAATATATCCAGGTTTTTCTCATTGCCTTGAAAGCTGCTGCTTATGTGCAGCAGTGGTACTCCAAGGCTCTTCTGCAAAAGTACTTTTAAAATAACACCACTCCTAGAGCATTCTTTCATGTCAAATTGAAATTGAATGTGTTTGCAAGTTCCTTTTCCCAAAGCCCCTTCTCTTTTCCACATTTTTTTTTCCTTACCTGGGATATTCTGAAACTTATTTCCTGCTATTATTTGGGACAAGAAAGTTTCCTGTAGATACTGGGACTCCCTGAACTACTACAGAGTAAAGCTCAAAAGTGATGGTAGATCAGTAGGAAACTAGAAATCACAGATCTGCTGCAATGTGAGAATAAGAAAAATCCAGCAATTATTTGCCCTCATTTAAGCAGAGCCATCCCAAGACAGAAAAAAAAGCTAGCCGGCAGTTGGAAAAGCAGACAGAATAGGAGAATGAATGTTGTTCTGACAGAAATAAGGGTTAAGTAAAATTTCATAAATTTCTAGATACTCTCAGTAAGTGTTTGAAACTTTTGGATACTTTCTAGGGAGAGAAAAAGAAAAGAATTTTTATTTAACCTCCTAGGATTTAGCTATCTCATTTTTTAATCTTTTTATTTATTGGAAATGTCAAACTGCATGGAACATCTTTAAATCAATTTCACCCATGATTACAGACTGGGATGAGACCAAAGCCATACATGCTCACCTCTTCAGTACTGCATACTCGTGTCACAAATCAATGTATTACAGCATGAAACCTTGGAATTCTCCCATTCCATCATTCACCTTCCAGATGACCACTCTGCTTTTTCTTTTAATAGGCATTAGGCCTCTCTCCTGAAAACATAAACTTACCTTCCTTTTCATTAGATTGAGTTGCTATGAAACTCCTCATTATCAGCCAGGATCAAGGTTTTATGCACTTACCAATTGAAAGTATTGACCAGATGTTTGACTTTCAGAAACTTAAACCATCTGTGCAACACCAGTAGTGGAACTACTTCAGTTTTGGCATTTAATTGGGTATTGCTTCAGTATACCAGGTCATATTTGTGAATACTGTTTGTCAACAAGATAGGCTATTTGAAGGCAAGAAAAAAAGGGTCATGGCTTTGAAGAGGTAAATTATATTTTGTTAGTATTTGATAGAATACCTGTAGGCAGAAACCTTACTGGTAGACATGGAGGAGGCCAGCAAGCTAGTATCACCATATTCATTGCTAAGTTTTAGTAATGAAAGAATACATCTAACTTTGAATGAAAGTAATATAGTTAGATAGCCACAAAAAGACTCTTAAATTTCAGCAGCTCAAGATAACTAGGAATTCTAGTTAGCCATCATAGTTTTAAGTGATCAACTGGAACACTGAACTATTATCCTTTCAAATCTAACATTTTCACACCGCTTAGTCACAAATATATCTTCATAAATAACGACTAAATTACTGTAAATGTTTTAAGAAAATATATGGACAAAATGAAGTTTACAATTAAAAAAAATTAAGAAAATTTTAACTATACAATTTTAGCTAGGATAGAAATTCACAAAACAAAAAAACTGCTTTTGTACCTGTTCTTACTTTTGGTGTTATTTATAGGTTGGTTTTTTTTTAATTTGGAATTGTTTTTTATAAACTAGATTTTTTGTAATTGAAAATGTTTCAAACAGAAATGTAAGATAGTATAAATATAAATCTAAGTATAAAGATGTTGAAAGTCGATTTATTTTCTTATTAAAAACAAAAACAAGAGTATATACTCCTTTCATGAGAAGGACAAGAAAAAATATTTTCCAATAATTTTATCATGAATTTTCATGTTTTTTGACAATTTATGATGGTAATGAATGAGTACTAAATGCCAAGGATCTTTCAGATTGAAAATTCTGAATTTCATTTGGCTTTACTATATACTCTTCTACCAGTTCTCTGTTTTTAAGGATGCAGCAGGGCCCAGCTTATCTTCTTTTGAGGGGAATTTCCTCATTTGACTGAAAAAATAATGTTTCGGGTTTTTTTTTTTCTTTTTAAATCTTGGTCCTAAACAGAAAGTATTCAGTTGCGCAGTCTTTTACAAGAATAGGAAACCGTATCAAACAGTCTATGTTCAGCATGTCAGAAAGTGCACCATGTAATGTCATATAACCATGTAGACAAGACCAACAATGCTTCATGCATTTTCTTTGTACTTGATGTAAATGATGATTATTTGAGATCTGACCCTTGGCAGCTGCTAGGCCATGTACAGAATTAAAATAACACTGTGAACTGCTTGTGGACGGTGTTGTCTACCGATGTTTGATATGACTGCTTATATTCTTAAGGTAGAACAGAAGCAGACATAGGCCAAAAATATGTCTAATTCCTTTCGAAGTTAATTACATCTCAATTTGGCATCATTAGACTGCCTCTACTGCTGCAGTCCTTAGACTGCCTCTACTGGGAATCTGATGTTGACAGGTGGAGACTCCAAATAAAGGCATGCGTGACAAGTTGATTGGGGGAGAAATGAAAGGATGATCAAAGATACTGCTTTACTGAGATGGCAGTGGAAACACTATCTCTCATGTCAGAATTAGGCTCCCATATGCCAAGTGATGAAAGACCATAAAAAACACAATTAGATTTAATGAAAATTCTGGTTAAATAAAACTAGTGAAAATATTTTTTTTCTTAATCCCAGTCCTGCCTCACCAAAAATGTTTTCCTTTCTGCCATTTTTGCCCTTTGTCTTCTCTCAGAAGAATTTATTAGCTTTGTTCTTTGGCAAAGTTTAACCAGCAGACAGAACTTAAATATCATAAAGAACAACTTCAGATGTTTTCTGAATTGTCTTCTAGCATAGAGAGCAATAATAAAAATAAATCAAATGGTCCTCCAGCTGCTTCAGAGACTAGAAATCACAGAATCGTAGAATCCCGAAGATTGGAAAAGACCTCCAAGATCATCCAGTCCAGCCTCCAACTACCACCAATATTTCCCCACTAAATCATATCCCTTAGCACAACATTTAAACATTTCTTGAACACCTCCAAGGATGGTGTTCCACCACCTCGCTGGGCAGCCTGTTCTAGCCCCTAACCACTCTTTTGAAGAAGTTTTTCCTAACATCCAACCTGAATCTCCCATGGTGCAGCTTAAGGCTATTCCGTCTTGTCCTGTCACTAGTTACGTGGGAGAGGAGGCCGACCTCCACCTCTCCACCACCTCCTTTCAAGTAGTTGTAGAGAACAATAAGGTCTCTCCTGAGCCTCCTCTTCTCCACACTAAACAATCCCAGTTCTCTCAGAAATTGAGATTTGCCACAGTTTTTCTTAATCCTTCTCTCTGGAACTGTCTTCCAGAGTGTTATTTCAGTGTACAAACACAGTGAGGGCACACCAGAAGGATTAGCACTGACAAAGAAAGGAGCTATTGGCCATCACAAATGCTCCTTTTACTCCAGGAAAGGCTTCAGAAGGGGTGGAGGGGCAAGGAAATAGGAAAATACCAATTTCATGTCTAAGACAAGCTTACTTTAAGGGAACCCATGGAAGTGAATTAGGCCAGTAGATGACTTTAATATTTCTTGAGTCATATTCTTTTGCCTGACCTCTCATTCTTACAGGTGTCTGACTGGCTTAAGCACTTATCCTGTCACATGCAGCAACATCAGCCTTCTCCACACACACTGTCAAATGTTCAAACAATAGATATTATAGTTATCTACTTTTCTGTCAGCCTGCTCAGATTTTTGTCGTTATGAACACTAAATATACAATGAAACTCCCTCAGAGTCTGTTTTTCCATGAAAAACTTTCACTATATTAGCATTAACAGCTTTCCTCTTGATTTGTGTCTTAACCATGAGAAACAAAAACATCACGGATGCGGGTAACATTGTACTAAGAACATATGCATGCTTTTAAATCACTTTTATCTTACTTTTTACTAATGTAATCCTGAAATGTAAAATACGTTCTTTTAGCATTCACTATTATGGACAGAACAGATGGTGAAAGGCTTAGATTAAAGTAATACAGCATGTCCATTAAAATAACCCCCACTGCTGGTGACTCTTCACCAGATCAGGAGTTATGTTTACAATAAAAAGAGGGCTTTGCTTTGCTTTTGAATATGCTACAAGTTACCACAGCCTTAGGCTACAGGAAGAAATGATAAACGAAAGACTGACTAGAATTCAACCTGATTCTGGTGTCTCTACCTTGTTCCTTGAAGGAGCAGGGGTTATATCCAGGTAGTGGCAGATTGCAGAATTAATCTAGATTATTTTTTTAAAGTAGCCATAAAATCAGCTTACCTCCACTAACAGCTGTGGGGTAAGTTAGCAATAATTAATATACACTACTGGAGAAATCTATTCCTTCCAAAAATTTGTGAATGCTGTAACACAGACCAAAGTACCCCATCCAACAGCTAAAGGGTACATCCCTACATGTGCCTTCTCATTACATATATACTAAATATATATATATCTATATGATCTTTATCCAAGAACCAAGATAAGACATGAAGCGATAAAACTTTATCCACATTGACCATAAAATATTTTCATTAGAGGCAAACAACAGACAATTTTAAATATTTTCTTCAAATAATCATCATTAATGGGAGACTAAACTCCAAAGCGGCTGTTCAGCTGATCACAATTAAAATGTTTTTCCACTCTTGTTGCTTCTTCCTGTTTACAGAATAAATGAGGTCCAGGGCTAGCTTTTAATAACACAAAATAAATGAGGTCCAGGACTAGATTTTGGGAGCCCCTAGCAATTGTTATTATTATGGGCGATGACTGTAGACATCTTTTAACTAACTCACAGTTTTTTTTTCCTGCATACCTCTATCAAGTCTTCATCTCTCCAGTTTTTCCACCTCCTCTTTCATCTCCCTTACACTCTAGTTGGACAGAACTGTAAGAGCCCTGTTCATAGTGCTTTGGCAAATCCTTGAGCTCTGCCTGAATTTTTAGTTAGTTTCTTTTCTGCTCACTCTTTCCCTGCCTGGCACAGGTTTCACAGAGTCTGCAAGACCACTAAGCTAGTATCAATAAGTGTTAATCAGATGATGACCAGTGCCTTCAATTTAATGAACTCAGTGAAAAAGTCTACAAACACCATATTGCATTATGTCTGTTTTTGCATTAGGTTTGAAAGGATAAAAAAAACACACACTATCATTTCGTTAGGTGACCAAAACACTCCCTTTTTGCCCTAGAAGGGAATATTCAGCTGAAACTTATTAATGTGGTTTTCTTACAGTTCACATCTCATGTAGCTATCCTAGGGGCACACAGCTGGCAAGGGAGTGGATTCTTAGTCATCACCCAAAAAAGCTTGTGATCCCCTTTTCTCATCAAGAGTGAAGTAGCAAACTAAATGCTATGAAAAAAGGAAAAAAACAAAAAACAAAAAACAAAAAACAGCAACATATACTTAAAATCTCTCAGATGGCCTTAACATTGAGAGATTACTTTCCTCACTGCTGTTATTTTACTAATAAATTGCTTGCTTTCTTCCTCCACCAAAAAAAACAAAAACAAACAAACAACAACAACAAAAAAACCAGGCTCCTTTGTACAACAAAACCCACGCCCTTACTTTCCAGCCGTGGCTTTTGAATCACATTTTATTCTCCAATACTGACTGGCAAATTATGTGGGTTGGAGACTGAGAGACACGGACCGTACCACCTGCTGTATGTTCTTTGCAACAGCTTTTCTTAATCTTTCAACAGTTTATTCAGTGTTTGAGAAGGACGAGAGAGATGCAAAGCCAAGCTGCCAGCGTTGCTTGTGGTGATGTGCTGCAATGAATGGTATGACCATTTTTCAAGATACTGGCAACTAGTACTGCTGCTTACTTATGAATGATGAAATCTGTGACTTTACTTCTAGTCAACTGGTAATAAGGATGCAAAGTGAAACTGGAGACTAAATACCCTCAGCTTTCAGACAGTAATCCCTGATAAACAGACACTTTCAATGTTGCACTGCTAGTTCAAGAATTTTTCCGGAGGCAGAGAGAATGAAGTGGTGCTGATGAAAGTTATGCTGCAAAAAGCAAACTGCTGGGAGGGTGATAGGTCTTCAGTTGCAATTGTTCCACTAGTAAAGGAGAACTTCTAAAAGGACCGTACAAGGTGAAACAAAGGGTAATTTCAATAAATCAAAGATAATCCTCTTTAAAAATATAGTTTAGAATTAATTGTAAGTATTTTACTGATTCTTTAAATCATTTTTATTACAATTGTTTGCTGTAGAGCACTCAAGTGAGAATGCTACCCTTTAATAACTCATAGAAACATGTGTGAACAAATGTTTGAATGACAGTCACAACGTCTGGGAAATTTAGATTCTTAAAATTAAGCCTCCAAGTTTCTATCATTCCTCTGAAACTCTTACCCTCAGTACTTTTGAGGACAAAAGGAAAGAAAGCAAGAAAATGATGTAGACAAATGGGCTGACATTGTACACTCACAGAAGTAAGTTTAGAACAGAGAAACTGCAGTTCTCAGTATCATTATTGGGTAAATATTGACCTGGACATTTTGAAAATATATAGCTACCTGATGTTATATAATGAATGCATACATTTCTATCCTTCGTGTAGTGGAATAAGAGCTGAAGTTGTGCAACATTTTTTAGGAAACATAATGGTTAGTTCAACAAACCAGATTTATTTGAGATAAATGGCTGGCAATGTTATAGCGCAAATGCTGTGGCATTGTCTGTGGAACAGTTGCATAGATCTGCTAGGCAAGCTGCAGGTCAGAGACGCAATAGAGTCTGGCCCATTCTATGAACAGGGGCGTGTGTCTAAAACACAAAGCATGAAAATGAAATGTGGGAAATTAAAGTCTGCTGATAGCAGTGGCCACCTACCAGTGCTTTCTCCCTTCCAAAGCTATCTTGTTCCAATTCAACTAGCTAGCTTGTTCCTTTCCCTATTTAAAACTCAGTCCTTTTGACTAACTTTTCAGTGTTAAACTTCTGTCAAACATCTGGCAACTTCCTAGATATGTTGGAATTATCAAAAAGTAAGGTAAAGCAAGTTTCCTCAAACTTCAATACTCCCAGTCCTCTCAAACCAAGTAGTTCAAAAGCAACATTTTCACTTATTCTTCTGTTCTCTCCTTATTAACTCAGAGCCCTGCGCTGTTATTGTTGTTGATTATGATTTATTATGCATGCTGAAATATAACTGCTTCCAGCTTTTTTGGAACAGTTTGAAGAAATGTATTCCTGTCTCAACATCTTATGACCTGTTGTCTTTCATTCCCTTTGAGTAACACGCTCTTTGGCCCATTCTAATTGCTTGGGTTAAAAAAGCAGTCAAAATCAAGATATTCAAAAAGATTTAATTTTGTTTTCCAAAGACAACTACCTGTGGGTACGGTGATGTCCTTGATTTTGACTTTGTGCTCGAGAGGCGAGATTTGCTTCCCTTTCTATTATCCGTTATGGTCGGAGTTGAATTTGCGTATGAGAATGCCGGCTTGGTAGCTGTGACCTGATCCAGGGAGAGCTGTAGTCCTTTATATTCAGTATCCCTATATAAAAGGCAAAATTGAAAAACAAATTCACTTCATATCTTAATGGGAAACATACCTTCCTTCTTAGCGGGAGTGAAAAAGAAAGATACTTTTAAGGAAAAAGAATAAAACCATGCAGTATACCACCCTAGTATATCTATGTAGTATAGCTTACTAAACAATAGCACTATTTTCATACTGAAAATATGATTGCTTTTTGCATTCAACTATTATCAACCTGATCTACATTTTCACTAACAAAAAATTGAACGGGATGGGAATTTCAGAGACTTTTACTACAGTTCTGCATTGGTCACAGAGCTGAGTAATAGGACACATTTTCCTCAAACTTTTAACTATACAGCTATAAACTTACCACATGTGTATATATGTGGACACTAGTGCACATGTAAGGGTGCACAGAACAGCCTTCATATGCAAAGGGTTAAATAAATTAACATTTTTTTTAATGGAAAACATTTATAAACTCAGTTTATACTTTTCTTTATTGATGAATTGATGCAAATTTGTGAATCATTTTTCTATGCATCCTGTGAGATTTTATTCCTCTATTTGAAGAGCCTTTTACACTGGAAGTTCTTTCCAGACTGATGAAACAGTTAATTAAATAAAAATCTTGTAATTTAAATGGTATGCTACACACTCACCATGTACCAAAGGTTTTCTATGAGGAGTTAGGTATAATGGCAACTCATTACATTCAGTATCAGTTTCTTCAAATTTTCTAATGAATACATAAAATAAAGGAAAACTGGCACTATTCATGATGTCTTCCTAACCATAATGAGGGCATATGCTTTAAACTGTACCCCTCTGCAAACATCTGTGCTTCTGCCGGTTCCCAAGGGAGTGAGAAACGAGCTCTCCAGCTTTCATGTAGTCATAAGGAACCTATTCTGACAATGATTCATTTAAATAGAGCAGAGAAAGAGTTTCTCCCTCACCTACCTACCTGGAGGAAAAGAGGAAGGATTCATGGCTTTTCTCTTCCTTTGTGTTAATCGGCAGAGAAGGAGGAGAGCAAGGAAAGAATAATGCTTCACTTATGCAGTCAAAGAGGCAACACGTTAATTCAGACATTACCCCATGCTCCGTCTGAACCTAAAGATTCATTCTCATAACAGTAAACTGTTCACCCCGCTTTGGCAACAATATCTTGTTCTAGAATCACATGTATATTGATGCAAGCCGTGACAGTTTTTTTTAGAAAGGAACTTCACCACAACCTGAGCATGTCACAGCTTATTACACTGAAATCCTTTCAGTTAAAGAACAGCTGTAGAATGATAAACTTGATAAGTCACTGAAATAAATGAAAAAGAATAAGTATTTGGACAGCCAAAGATAAACCTGCAAGAATAGGTGATTTATTCAACCCAATTCTACACTAAAATTTGTTTGCATCTGATAACCAACAGACTTGGTAGAACAGGCTGTTTTTTGACAACGCAGACTGTGTGTATGTAGCCATGTATATATATACATAACACATAGAAGCAAATCACTGCCATTAGAACGGCGCTGATTATGCTGTCTCCAGTCCATAATGTGCAGAGATTTGCATCATTACTGATGTGGTGAAAATGTATGTGATCATTGCTTCAAATTTTACCTTTAAAACTCTGCTATAGTATTGGCTTTTCAAACACCATGCCTTTCAGCTATAATTTCTGAATATAGAAAGCCTGTCCACATACTTTGAAACCTTTACTCTTTTCCATGCTTACCTCCAGAATTTTGATATGGACACTGACTCAGCATGCAAATCGTCTGTCGCCATATCAAAAGTCTTATCAAATTACCTTCATATTATACAAAACATCAGAAACAAATGATGTCCTTTAATCTTCACATTTAACAACTACAGTAGCACGAGGTATTATCAATTGTCATAAAAACTATCAATCTCATCATGATATACACATTCTCCCTGGCAATTTGATTATAAGAAACCATGGAGGAAGGGTTCTGTGGTCTCAAAGTCAGATGCAAAAGATGTTATATCCACAAATCAGAATGGATCAAAACTGAGATGTTTTGCTTTTTGTAACCTACCAAATCTTTTGATTCCCATTCTACTGGAGAAGCCCTGCCATTATATACCCATCTCTGGTGCATGCCAATATCTGTTGTCTTCTCCTGTCACAGTCTTAAAAAAATTGGAAGAAACACCACTTCAGTATTCAGACCACAGATAATCACTTCAACACTACCATCCCACTCTTAAATTCTGTATAAAGGCTGAGCATTGAAATCTAAGAGATTACATTGTATAATGAATGCTTCTAGGCCACAAGAATCTGAAAAATGGGTATGTCAGATCTGTCCAAAAATCTTATGTGCTGTCATATATTACCTTCCTAAATCCTTAGTATGCCCAGGGCAAGGAGTCACTTTCCCAACACACCACCACATTGTAATAAATACCAAAAGCTAGTATTTGCAGCCAATTGCTTAGAACAAGTAGAGAACAATCTGAAATTCTTGTTGCTGAATGTAAAGTTTCTGGGTAGAAAAAAAACACATCTGTGATCTCCTTTCAGATGAAATACCTGGAATTTTTTTCACCATCAAGACATGAATCAATGCCATCCCTATCCTAGCACAGCTATCCTTCAGAAGACCCAAGATAGATACAAGAACACTAAAAACAGGCCAAGATAAATACCAGAAGTTAAAAAAAAAAAAAAGGAAATATGGAAGATGGGTTCTCAACGTCAGATGGAGATGTTCCATCAAGAAATGAAAATCATTGAGTATATCCATATGTACTGTGAAGCAACAGACTAGAGGAACCAGAGCTCCTAGTGGTGTACAAACGACAGATGGAATTTCTGACAACTTCCTGGAGGCATTTATAAATCTTCTGCCAACCACGGTACTGCAGTCTCCAGATTCCTGCTCTCAGACCCCTGTATCTACTATTACACAGCCACATTAACACAGTAGTCCTGCATCTCATGTTCTACAAGTAATTAAAAAAAAAAGTGGTGGGTATGAACACCTTCTTCCAAGGTCCTCACCTTCAGGATCCATATAATCTACATCTATCTATATGAGACTGCTGAGAGAGAGAGTGATATGGCATGTGTTCAATTGCTAACAGTATGTTGCTGACAATCTACTATTTATCTCATTTTCTGATGCAACTATCATCACTATAAAACATCAGAATATCTACAGGAAATTAGCTCTTAAATGAAGAACATATGGATCAAACTGAATCCAGACAAGACCAAAGTGATGCTTCTTTGCAAAGGGAAACACATTGAAGACCTCCACCTTTTCATGATAGGAAACAGCCATTCTTTCCACAGTTGGATGGAAATTCTAGGTTCTCTTTGACTCCTAAGCATATGCTTCCAAAAATATATTATTTCTTCTCTATCTTGTCCTTTCTCCCCCCAAGGAGAACTGGGCTGGTATGGTCAATGTATCAGGCACCTACAGACTGAATTACCATGCTCCTCTGTAAATGAAAAGAAATCAAATGACAAAGCACAGCATCCACTTGATAAAATATGCTGTTTCCCATTGTCTGCTTGGTTGTAACTCCCAGAAGCATTTCTACTTTGCCTTGTCACTGGTCCTTCCAATGCCCATTGTAAACTTTGATCCTAATTGTTGTTATATTTGAGGTAACATCATGAAGAAAATAGGACTAAAGCCTACAGCAACTGTACTTCTCTGCATTAAAGTATCTGGATGTTGAGCACAAAGCGTTCTTTATTAAATGGATCTAGCTATAGCACGCTGCATGGACTGAGAAGGACAAAAGCTGGAGGAGAAAAGTGTTTGATGGATGAAACCAATCTGTCTGCCCATGACTTGTGTGCCAGCTGGATCTGCAAGACTTGTGTAAAGAGTGCTCACAAATCAGCAACAGAAGATTCTTTCTGCCTACTATCACTGCCAAAATATACAACGTGAAGCAAGATGAAAAGTCTGGTTAACAACATTTTGAAAAGGAGGTAATGGCTGATTAGCATGTAGACAAAAAGGAACAATGAATGAGCATCAGAATAACATAGCTCCTGAATTCCTGGCAAACAAAAGAGGCTTAGACAACTGTGGCAACTGGGCCTGTGTATAGAACTCACCATGAAATTGAAGAAAATGGGAGTTTTCTATATAGCCTTGTTGGAGGGGAAAAAAAAAAGAGAGAAAAGAGTATTGCAGAAATAGTGTTGGGAAGTCTGGAATTAGTAATGGAGGCCCAAGACAAAACTGTAGAAAAAAGTTGAGGTTTTCTATAGTTGTGTTTCTTCAAGAAATAGGAGGCCCTTTGGGACTACCTTAATAAAAAATCTAAAACAAAAGTGAGAACAGACATTAATATTAGAAAGCTAACAGCATATTAACTTTGAAAATATTAAGATTCCCTAATTCAAGAGAAATTAAACCCAGAAAAAAATGTTTTCAAATAGCAAGAGGAGCTGAATAGAATGTATCCAGAGGAAAGAATAAAATAACAACACCCATTAGTGAAAAATAAGTATCCAGACTGAATCAAAAGAACTTAAGAAGGAGGACAAACGCACTCAAGAATAAAGATCTAATGTATGTACTCTCATAAGCAGCATAACTTTCAAAACAAGATGGGAACTTTCAGAACAAAAAGAAATAATACTCTGCCCATTGAAAAATCTGCAAAAGTCATAAGGAAAAGTGCCTGTTTACAGTGATGTCTCAGCAGAGAGAAAGGGAGAATAAGCTATACATGCAGTAACTGAAAATAAACCAAAAACCAATGAAGAGACAAATATTTGCAATGCATTTTTTTCTTTAAAAGATGTTGTTAGATGCTCTAAACAAAATCTACAGAAATTCAGTCTTCATACATGAAGTTGTTGCATTAGAAACATCTTTCAGTTCATACTGTCCAGCAGCAGTCAAAACACCAATATACAACTGGAAACAGATCTTACTCTTATTCTCAGGTATCTCTCCATTGATAGTCTGAAGACTATGTAATGATCATGCTATCAGTGGAAATCGTAGCAAGGCATCAAGTGACCATACAGTCCTGACAAACATGGAATAACCTACATCTCTATCATTCCTAAAACATATTAATGTAATAAACAAAGTACAAGCTGGAATTAAAAGCATTAGATGACCCAAACAGAGCAAATTACTACATCATGAGTACAATTGTTCATACCACTAAAATAAAGTGGAAAGCACTGTTCATGCAAAATAATCAAGGTGTGATTTTAATTGGTTACACTATTATTTCTTGTGAGCATATTATACATGTTTATAATTTATTCTACTGCACAAAAATATCTATTAAAAGAGAATATATGAATGCTGTCTGCATTTTCCTTAAGAAACTGAGAAAAATACTTTTTTTCTGCCACTGTAAGAGTATAGAAAGTATGACTTTAAACCAAAGGTGTTAGTATCTTTATGTTCAGTCTATTTTGCAGAGTTGCTGCAATCCAGTGCAAATCAACCACGAAGGTGGTAAAAGCCCAGCACATCCTCATGCAAATCTGGTGACAATACTGTAATATATTATTCTTCTACTCTTAAACAATGCTTGCAACTTTTAACATTTCTGCACTCCAGCTCATGCAATGTTAACAGCACCATTCAGCAGATGAGTGAAAAGAGAACAGATTCTGGCTGTTTGTCATGTTCATGACTTTCTAAATCAGCAGATGGTACAACAAAACAGACAGTTTCCTCATCTGCTGTGTTCTCTGTTCATGTACAATGTGTCTCAGAAATGTTTACAAAGGCCTCGATCTGTTCACGAGACATGTCAGGAGAAGTGTTTGCAATCCCCTTATCATATTCCTGAACCAATCACAATAGCAATGCTTCTCTTCACTCACATAAGAAATCAAACTTCATGAAGTCTGAAGTGGGAAAAAAATCTCTTGAGCTTCACTGCTATGAAGCTATGAAACCACACTGTGGTTCAGTTGTGCGACCTCAGAGATACTCCGTGCCTCAGTTTTTCCATCAGTAATTGGTGATTCTCCTTAAAATGTACTGAGTGAAAAGCCCCAGAAAGCTCACCAAGATATCTGGAAAGACCCTCCAGAAATCTCTCAAGTGGTTGTTTATCACTAGGACACTTAATGGTTAAGCACTGCATCTAGTTGGAGAAGTATCTGTATATTGGATCCCTTCACTGAGTGCCAGGCACTTATTTATCCCCATAAATAGCATAAGCAACAGTAGCTGTTTACATCTTGTTGACTTAAAGTTTACAGCTTCTTCGGCCATGAGATTCACATACATGATATCCTGTTTCTGTATTTGCTCTTAAAGATAGAGCAGCCCAAACCAGGAAGTTCAATTAAAGGATTTGATATGTTCGGGAAAATTGAAGCATGAAGTTTCCTATTCAGACCATGTAACATAAATGCCTGAGGATATCTTCTAGAGAGCTACTGTCAGAGAAATTTTATATTTTCCCTGATTGGTTTTTCATCTCAGAGTGCAGTCATTTAACTGTCAGTTGGAGTTAAATAAGATGTCCTGGCCTCCAGATAATCATGGTGTGGCAGAATTTTCAGCAGTCTGAAGGTTCAGTTTGTCATTCCCAACCACATGTCTAGCCATCTCTGGCTCCAAAAGGAGCTCTTTTTACATTGGTCTTTATTTACTAGATTTTCTAGATAAAAAATATGCACCAGGGATTTATTATTGTTTGTGAATAAAATGCCTAAGATATCCTAGTGTAATTACATGGAAAGATAATGATCATCTTCAGTTACATATAGCACTTACAAAAAAGCTTTATATAAAATAAATGAAATATGAAGAACTGAGTTTAATTCTGTAACATTCATTTACACTGGGAGTGCTTTCTTTCAAATGTGCCCAGGAACACAACCATCTAGAAGTCATGTTTGGTGTATGTTTAGTAAATGTCATGCTAAATGGAGAAGTGTATTTGACAGGAGCTTATAAGGATTTGTATATGTTACAATCTGCCTGATAATGAGCAATTGGAATTAAAGGGAATATCTTGCAATACTTTCTTTTCTGAGTGGCCACAAAATAGTTAAGAACAGAGCCCAGTGCAGCATTTTATCTGAAGGCACATTTAACCTTTCAGAACTCTGTGACTCATCTCCATAAGTGTCAGCCTTGATTAAAACATTGCAGTGACTTCTTTGTAAACATTTGGAGTTTTCCATTACTTTAAGTTCACCTGAACACTCAGGTAATATTTCTGGATAAACAAAGGGCCTGTTAAATGAAACTTTAAACAGTCATATTTTTTCTGCCACATACTCCTTTTCAACCATTCCATGTAAAACAATGCCACTCCAGAGCATGTGCACATACAGGTACAGAGGATACCCTCAGGAATTCATGCTACGCAAAAGTAAATTCTGATATACTCATGTAAGACTGTTTCTATTTCAGAGAAAACCAGACTGACAACGGTACAACAGACTGCCCTTACATAGCGTGGACTCCCATCTCAATCTTCTTAATATTTTTATGTGTTAAAAAAAAAAAAAGAACATTACCTTGAATACCACTGATACCTTTAAGGCACTGATCTAGTAGCCAGTTGATCTGAATTGAACTTTCACCCTCCCATCGACTGCTGGTGTCACACTGTGCAAATCATGTATCACACGGTGTTTGAAAGCCCTTGGCACTTGCCTGAGCTTACCCTCAAGGCAGCCAGTGGGACTCCTAATTTGGGTAAGGTCAAATTTAGCCCAGATCTTATCACTTCTGAGAATCCTTATCTTACTCTTTCTGAATTCCAACTGTAAAAATTAGGTAAAAAAATACTTTCTTGTGGGAATCTCTTCTTTGTGGAGCATTTTTTGTCTGTCTCGCCTATTAAAGCAGTTTTTTGTTTGAAGGAATAATCTCTCATTACCAATGCATATGGTAGCTAATGTTACTAAGCTAAATCTCAGATGCTGCCCCTGGCTGCATATCTACCACACACGAGAGAAGAAAAAAAAATAGAAAAGATAAAACACATTGTCTGAGAGCAATACTCACGTCACTATTGAGGTAAAGCATGTTTTTATTATTTCAAAATTTTCATGAGTTCAATACAAATGTTTTTACTATGTTCTATACAATTAATCCTTGATTGAACCTCTTCCAGATAGTTAATAACTAAAGATTTCTTTACAATTGGTGTGCAAACAGTTCATTCATGCCTATTACACACCAAGTTTCACAGACGTGTTCTTTAATTGCAGTCATTTATTTCTAATCTGCTTAAGCCCTCACTAGTGTAATGCTTGACTAAATATACATTAAACTCACTTACTTAAACTGCTAAAATAAATTTGAGTTTTATTCTATGAATAAAAATACTTGCCTGAATACACGTAATACTATTGTTATTGTGTACCCAACTGAGCAGGAATTATTTGAAATAGTACAATATATAGCTATATGATAGGCCTGGACAAAAGAATTTGAGAAAGACTGCTGATGATTGTTTGGCAGAAATTATAAAATAACAAGTTTTTAAATCTTGAAATTTACTATAGTACAGTAATGCAAGCAACATGACCACCAAAAGGAGCTCTTCACAATCTTCATTAAGGGTGTTAGGAGTTTTCACTTTAAAATCTAGGTACTGTTTTAGAGATAAGAGCCTCAGACCAGCTCCAGGCTAGGAAGATGGTTGAAATAGAACAGAAAATTTAAAGAAAAATTGACTACTCTATGTTTTGTAACAGTGACTGAAGTGATGGCACAAGACTGGACAAAAATACTGTATACTCTGATCACCCCATTTGAAAACCTCAGAGTGAGACAGCAAGGATGATGGTCGTGGAACAGCTTCTCTATGCAGAACAGATAAGGAGATTCCTTGGGAGGAAAAAGAGATAACAGAAGAACAAGGAAAGAGGTGTAAATTGTGAGTGATACAGAGAAAATGTGTAGGAAACTGCTGTTCACTTTTCCTTCTAATACAAGCAGTGCGGGCTATCAACACAGCAAAACACTGACAACAAACACATTCAAAGGTATCACCCCTGTGTAGGATGTCCTTTGAACTTTTTGAAGGCTGAAAGAAAGTGCTGGGGAAGCATTATTGCATGCTTGCACTATTTTAAAACTCTTTCCAAAGTATTTGCTACAGTCACCATCAGTGTGTATCTGATCCTGTTTAGCTTCTTACGTTACACTGTACACCATAGTTGGTCAGTAATTTCATACTTCAGTTTCTTTAAAACAGTGCAATGAAGAGTGGTCCTGACAACTTGTTATTACTTTTAACAGTTTGCTGTAAATGTTAATCTATTCTAATCTATCATGTTTGATCAGCTCCTCTGTGTTCCCCATAATTAAATCTTTTGTTGCAAGAACCTTCCTAAAATCCTGAAGAGAACACATCAAAAAATTAATTAGCTTTACTGTGATAATTTAATCTTCTTTGAGAAGATGGATTATATCTCATTTGACAGACTTTCTGATTAGCTTTTGTGACCAGAGAATGGTTTATCTAAGAAAAAACAAAGTGCTTGAAAAATTGGCTCACTATTCAGTCTGTTAGTTCCCTCTTGGCAAATTTCCCACCTGCACACCTCATACTTGTCCATCATTCTAGCCTGCTTTTCCTGATCAAATTTGTCCCATAGTGCAAAAGCATGTTAAGTCCAACATGGTTCATGATCTTCATTTCACAAGGAGGTCCCACTTACAGTAGATCACTTTCTCTTTCATCAGATTTGCCTCTCCTTGCTGTAAGACTTTCACTTTCTTCAGAAGAAGCAAGATTTTTCTACAACAAATGTGTTTCCCATTCACTCGTCTAGAGGCCCTCAGCTTTAGTCAAGGGACAATACTTTGTCCCTCCAGGTCATTCTTTGTCATTCTCTGCCCACAAAGCAAGTAACCATGATATGTTAAGAAATGCTTTTCAACTGAATCTTGAAGGTAAGGGAAGAAAGAAAGGCAAGGAATTATATGTATTTTTTAGCATTTGAAAAGAATGGGTTTTTGTTATTTTTATTATTATTATTTTTACCTACAAATTAATCTACTTGTTTTCTCATTTACAAATCTCTCCTGCAGCCAAAGCCCATCCACACTATTTGTTTACTTGTGTTTAGGGTTCTGTTCATATCACTCTCTCTTGGTGATCCAACTTTTATAGACATATCATATATAATATGTTTAAGCTTTTAAACATCAACCAGAAAAGCTGATATCACAAGGCTGTATGGTAACTAGCAGTACTCCATTTCATTTGTTATTTTCCTGCTAATTACTGGTTCAATCTCCTCAAAGTATGTGTTATATTTGTTATGTGCAATCATAAGTCACTGTTAGAGAGCACCCAATGGATGCTACAAAGATGGTGAAAAGCCTGGAGGGCAGGAAGTACGAGGAGCAGCTGAGGTCCCTTGCTCTGTTGGGGATTAGGAAAAGGATCCTCACCAGCAGGTAGTCAAGCACCAGAACAGCTTCCCCTGGGCAGTCCCTTCCAATTCGGGACGTTCTACAATTCTACGAAGTGAGTCCATTAAATGTTAAAATTTGGACAATACAACCTTTGTTAGGTTGACTACCTAGACCCTCTGGGCCACAGAGTAAGTTAAATCACCATATATTATACAATTACTGCTAAACTCACTACTATCAAACTCAGAAAATAGAATTTTTGATAGCCTTTATCTTCAACCTTCTTACGAAATGTAAATCTATCATCTGGCTAGCACCTTTGTTCTCCTGGCCTTTGCTTCGTCACAAACAGGAAGGGGGACCATGGCTGGTTTTAGCCAATCTGTTTTCACTGCTTTGCATGTACATCTATCAATGTACATACACACACAATCTAAGTGACTGGAAGAGTCTCTGAGCAGGCTACTCAATGCTCTTGTGCAAATGTCCACAGCATGCATACAGATTAGCTCCACTGCCAACCTACAGTGGTCTTTGGACCAACACTGCAGGTAAGCTGTCATTGAACTAACCATACTTTTGATTTATATTTGTGCGACAAATTCAGCTTATTACAATATATGATGTTTATTGTGTTTTTGGTGACCATTTCTTTAGCACATTTGCAGCAAATCACCCAGTATATCATACCCATGCCAATGGCGCTATACATCTCCTCTCCTACTGCTCTCTTGAACTTGTTAGATAATGGAAGAATTGAAGCCCTGATTGCATACTCCCATATTAAATTACACATCTGTTGGTATACAATTTACTTTGAACTGAAGCCACACCTCCACTCCCATTGCTGTTTTTCACAGGAAGCACTAAGGAGGTTGATTATCTTTCAAAAGATTATACTTTTTTCTTTAACTCTACTACTCACAGCTTAGAATCAACAAAATTATTTGGGGGAACAATATTCAGCAGTTTGGCTGCAAATGCTAGCAAAATAAAAATAATTTTAAAAAGCTAGTAAATTATTTATCCCCATATCCAGATTTTATTTGAGCAAATATTCTAGTTGGTTATGCCTTGTGAAACAGTCATTAAAGATTGTTTATTTGTTCTGTGTAGAAAACTGTCTTTGGAAACAGCAAGAGAAAAACAGCATGTAATGCCTTTGGGTGGGTTTCCATTAACCATGTCCTAAGTCAGAGAGTTTTCTGTACCAACAGTCTGAGCTACAAGCTGCCAAACATTGTACAGAGAGAACTAAAAGATACTTGTAACTTGTAAGCAGCCCTCAGGGCAGGCTCTCCATATTGGCTTTCTCACCAAAAGCACAGATATGAGAAGGGTAAACGTGGGGATGGGTTTAAAGATCTTCACTGTAGGTGATGCCAAGGTAGCTGCACAACACTAGGGGATATCGCCAGACTTGAGTTAACCAGGCATTTGAGTTTCCATAGTTGCACTGAAACTTCAGCAGATAATAGCTGTTATTTTCAACATTGCTGCCCTCGAGATTTATACACAGTGGTTTGTAGCTGAAAAACTCCAGCTGTTCTTCATTAAGTCCCAATTCAACATAGTAATGAGCACGGCCTTCCAGCCATCTCTATTGGCAAAGACAAGAAATATTCTTATTTCTAAGTGTGCGCCTAAGGTTTGTTATTTTTTTGTGTGTTTTTGTTTAGTTATTTATTTCAAAACAGAGTACACAAGCATATAACCATGCACTGAAAGTTATGCCTAAACAGCAACATGTTGTCCCAGTTTTGTCTGGGGTAGAGTTAATTTTCCTCCTAGTAGCTGGTAATGCTGTATTTCGGATTTAGGATGAGAATAATGTTGGTAACTCACTGATGTTTTAGTTGTTGCCGAGCAGTGCTTACACAGCTTCGGGATCTCTCCTATTTCTAGTAGGGCCCATCCAGCAAGGAGCTGGGGATGCACAAGGAGTTGGGAGGAGACACAGCTGAGAAAGCTGACTCAGACTGATCAGAGGGATATTCCATACAATATGGTGTCTTGTTCAGCAGTAAAATCTGAGGGAAAGAAGAATGAAGAGGGCTGTTCAGAGCAGTGGTGTTTGCCTTCCCAAGAAAACACCACTCACGATGAGCCCCACCTTCCTGGAAGTGGCTGCACATCTGCCTGCTGATCGGAGATAGTGTAGGAATTCCTTGTTTTGCCTTGCTTGTGTGCACACCTTTTGCTTTACCTTTATCTCTACTGTCTTTGTCTCAACTCCTGAGTTCTCACACTTTTGCCTTTCTGATTCTCTCCCCGCCAGGGGAGGGTGAGCAAGTGGCTGTGAGGTGCTGAGCTGCCTGCCAGTGTTAAACCACAACACATGTGCTCAAGTTATTTGGTAAATCGGGACTTCTGTGATTTAATTGCACTAAGTGGACGACAGCAAAAAAAACAAGAGGAATAAATTGTGTAAGTATGTTTAAGATCATGAGATTGACTCCAGACTGCAGTCGTCACAAGCCTCAGGAGGGGTCAGACTCTGTACCCTTGTTCGCACAGAGCGATGCCTGCCTCCATAAATAGTGTCATCAAAGCGAGGGGGCTGCCTCTGAAGTAACCTACTGAGTACGAACATGTGTGCTGGAGCCTGGCCCATGCTGTAAAGTACAAAAGAGAGGTGAGGGAAGGAGAATTAGATTTTAAGCAGATACTTGCCACTGTTGAACGGACAAAGGAGATTTATTTGTTAACACTTAATTTAGGACATTTCTAAATGCCATGTATGTGTGCGTATGAATAAGAACGAGCAAGAGCACCTTAAAGTAGAGAGAAGAGCCTACTACAGAAGCAGCTAAGTAACCTATCACACCTGTTGCGTCACATGGTAATTACAGTGAAACAACATGAGAATCAGCAGTACAGAGATGCTGCACAGAACAAACATGCAGCAGATTAAGGAAACAGAAACAGAACTAGTAAAACTGTAAACCTGCTGAAGGAACATGCTGCTGCTGTTTGGGGGAGTGGGAGCCAGTTCAGCACTCAGTTGTGTATTGAGCATTGGAAGGATAACAGAATCATAGAACCATCCAGTTTGGAAAAGACATTCAAGATTATCAAGCCCAATCATCATCCTGATCTACCAAGATCCATCACTAAACCAAGTCTGTTCCATGATAATGTGGAAGAGTACCATTTGGAAGCAGCTCAACTGCATGGCCTGCTTCTTCTGTACAGCCACTGATACAGTTCATAGACTAGATATAAATCTCACATGGTAAAACCAGCAGACAGTCTTCCAATGGCCTTGCTTGCATTCAGCCCTCTGATCTATAACAGTGTAATTGACTTTAACTCTCACTGCCACAATGTGTGCTCTCCACCTCTGTGCCTTGTAGGACCACTGGGGCTGACCCCAAAAGGGACATGGGCACCCAGAGCTGCTTGTGCTGTTCACAAGCCTCGTTTGTGCCATTCAAGGTGCTGAGGGGCAGAGCAAGGATAATGTGCAAACATTCCCTCTAGCAGAAACACCTCTGCTCCAGCACACAGTCCTGTGCTTCTGTGCAAAGTGAAATCTGTGACAGTTTATCTTGAGCCATTAACTGTGGCATTTTAGGAGTAAGAATCCCTGTAGTGGGCCCTGGAACTTTCGTCAGTGGAGTCAAGGCAGGCAGCTGGAGATAGTAATTGCTTTAGCTATTGCTGCTAAATCTGCTGCTCAATATGTCTCACCCTCAGACAATCATTTTACAAGATCTGTAATTCAGCATTTGGAAGCAGTAAGTTTCCAAAGGCCATAGCAGCCAGCACACTGAATGGGAGAAGGATGAAGTAGAAAGTATTTCAAGTCACATTTCTTACTTGGAATACGGATTGTTCCTTGCAGTCTTGAATTTCACACCGCCTGAGACCATCAGTAGGCATGCATTTAAACTAATGACTGTTTTGTTCTCTCCTGTGGATCTGAGCTGCAGTCCTTTAATCCTCACTCTAGCAAATAAAACTGGGTTCAAAAAAGCAGCGGCTGCAGACTCCGGCACACAGTTTTAGTGCCTCAGCCATTACCGTCACCTGGTTTAAATACAAGCATAGAAATTTGGAGTGAATTAAATAAATGGTAGCTAAGAAAGCCCCTACACGAACAAAGAAGAACTGCAGAAACGTATTGTGGACACCTGGAAAAGCCTGTCTCCTATTTGCAAGAAATATATAAACAGTGTTCCAGGGAGACAACTCTGCAATAAAAACTATGGCGAACAAATGGAATATTGCATTGAATAGTTCAAGAGGAATTCTTTCATGCCTTTTTCTTTGAGGCATGTGCTCCTTGAGAATTTTGATTGATTAAAACAATTCTATTATATATTTACTTTGCTAATCAAATCGTGCCAGTGATGGAAGGTTTTCTAGTCCTAGGAAAAATGCTTTGCAGACTGAATAGATGAGGTGGGATTCAGTTCTGTGCACTGGAAGTGACAAAATTCCCATTAATGCAGAGAAATGTAAGGAAAAAGCAGCAGGTCAGATTTGTTTCTACTATTTACAACTACTGAAAGACGAAAGTAAAAATAAAAAATACCTGGTTAAAGTCAGCATGCCTTGTCTCAAGTATTAAAGGTAGATAGCTACACTTACTTGTATGAGTCATTCCTCTAATGAAATGAGTAAAGACATGCAGAATTACTACTGTAATAACTTCCCCAATTTATTCACTATCCTACACATTCCATCACACACCTGAGAGATACAAGTCATGTACCTTGGGCCAAGGAGAGGACTCTGCTGCATGTCCAAACAGGTGGATTTGAGAGAAATGCTTTAGAAAAGTGGGGCTGGAGGTCTGGGAATATGATGTATGGATGCTCCTATTGACTAGAAAACAAGAGGTGAGACCTGGTGCCCCAGAAACAGGTCAAAAAGTGGATGGTTAAGAAAAGCAATGGAAATATTTCACCGTGATTGTCCCAGAATACTGTAAGAGCTATGATTCCATCTTAAACATGACTTCCCCAAAGCCTGTTTAATATGCTAGGGAGGAGAACTTTCAAAGTTACCACATAGAATGCTATCACAGTGTTGATGCACCTATTGCAAATCTGGTAGTACACCAAGCTATAAATAGTAATAATTTAAAGATGAAGACTGCAGATACAATTAACTGTTAATTTATTCTAAATTGCATTTACCACATCTTTATGTAAAACATTCATCAATATGGCATTTATTTGTGAAATAATCTTTCAAACAAATTGCATACTTCAATTTGTGCTTCTAATCAGCCAGATGCACAATGTAATGTGAAGAGGGCAACTGGAACTTGTATGTACTATATCATCAACATAGATCAGTCATAATTAAATGCCTAATCCATTTTATGGCTGCACAGTTTTATCACTACATGGTACCGTTATTGTTATTCTTTCAAAAGCTAAAGAACGAGGAAATGTATATAGGAAAGCTTCCTTAGATTTCTCTAGGGACAAATTATTATAATATTTGTTCTTGCTCAAAAAGTCAAAGGATTTGCACTTTGCTTTGCCCATTTGTTTAAAGGAAGGTTGTTTGCCATCTAAATATAAACTTAACTTCAGCAGTTACATTCTCTATTAATTGACTCATACTCAAGTCCCTTTATGTGATAAACATGCACAGCTAATAATCAATAATATGGCAAGAGTGTGTACAGAACAAATAAAAGAAACAGATATTCTGTGTCTGTGCTTGCGTATGCCAAGCAGAATACAAAGAAGGGCAAATGCTGAAATCCTTAAAGGTCATTTACATTAATTTTATGACACACTCTGATTACACAAAAAATAACCTTCCCTCTTGATGCTCACGTGCCCTTGCCACTGTACCTATCCAGTTCAATATATATACTTATTAAAAACATTTGTTCTCAATTCTAGAATTCACTTTCACAAAGCTTAGGATTTATGGAAGATGGAAATGGTCCCTTTTTTATTTTCTTATCTGAATGTGTGTTTGGGGAAGGAGTCCTTTTACATAAACCCTTTCTCATTCCTTCTGTTTTCCTCCAACATGCTGCTCAGGGGAGCTCTAAGGCGAGGCAATGCCTTTCAGCCTGCACTGGCACAGATCCCCCAGACTGGGCAGGCCCCTATACCACCCAGCATCTGTTTGTTCCTGCCCGAAACATCACGTTCCTCCCAGAGTGAGAGAAAGCTCCTTCTGCCACGAGCAAATGAACCCCCTGCAGGACTCTGCCCAAGTGAAGGACACCATGCCAGGGGACAGACAGCTGCCCCTTCAGCAACCTCAAGAACGTGTCCAATGCCACCCAAAGCTGATGGCCATTTTGGTACGTTCATCCAAGTTCGCTAAACACCAGCACTTCCTATTTTCAAAGGAACCATGGTGAGAGGCATCCCATCTTTCAGATGCCATCCTGCAACCCCACGTGCGACCCTTTGCCATTTCCAAACTCTCTCTCCGGTTCCCATAAACAAGGGGCAACATGCAGAGGTTCACCTTTTTATTTTTTCTGCCTGTTCTGCTGACCACAAGGGGCTGTGCCAAAAGCTGCACCCACACACCTCTCAGCTGGCCCTGGCCTGCTGGAATGAGCCACTGTCATCCTTAAGGAGCTTTAGGAGCCAGAGAATTTATATTAAGTGCCTTAACCACGTGCAGACTTCGAACACTATAGGACCTGTGCTCAGCCTTGCAAAGCAGAGACCCAATGAAGAGGCAAACAGAGTGGGTAAGATCTCGACCAATCTGCACTACCAAAATCAGGGTTCCATGCAGTCGGGGTGCCCCTGCAGCCCCTGACGGTTGCAGCCATGGATCGAGATGGACTCCAGCTCTGACCTCTCCCCTCATTCAAGTCGATGAGAAGCAGCCTTGCTCCAAAGCCGCTTGGAGGGGAAGCTCGGGAGAGTACACGCAGCCCTCCCACATGTCACTCTGGCTGAAAACAGCTCTAAATATAACCTTGTTTCTAAAACCCGCGTACACGCACAGAAATACAAAGACCAGCAAAAGGACAGGAAGTCGGTCGGAGCGGAGGAGCCGCGCTATTTCGGTGCAGCCATCTCCCCCGCAGAGCGCCTCGAGCCCGGCCCGGAGGTGGGGAGGAGAGCCCGGCCCTGTGCCCGCAGCCGCCACGGGCAGGCAGAGGAGTGCGGGCTTCTGCAAGGGGAGCGCTGCAGATGTGGCCCCCGGCAGCCCGGAACCTCTCGGGGTGTGAGGCACAAGGGGTTTATATTCGCTCTGTTGCTACTAAAGGGAAGTGAAATGACCACTGATCTCAGGTGCTCATGGAAAAGCACGTAGAATTGCTAGTAGAAAGCCAACCTAGCATGTCAGCTGCCTTTAGGTTCCTGGCATTACCATGCACTGACCTCTTGCCCTGCAGCTCCTCGTGCAGGTGCTCAGATTTAACATAGGAGCCGCTGCATTCCGTGGGGAGCGTCTTAAACTCGGCCACCAAACCAGTCGCCACCTGTGTGCTGCGCGGACCCGAGAAGGGAGACATCACTGCGCTGCCTCTGCCGCAGCTCTGGGAAGGTCCGGCCGCTCGTCCCTGCATCTCAATGAGGTTGCGGCCAGAGGAGATGCTTCAGAGATAAGAGATCACCCCGTCCCAGACCTGCGTGCCTCGATGCAAGCAGCCCGGCGAGCCTCAAATACGAGGGGATGCATTGAGATAGGCAGTATCTAAGCAGTCCCTCTGGCTTTTTTTTTTTTTTTT